>ML785729.1:525198-558263 GCA_009831015.1 Picea engelmannii
AACCTTCTTGTTGGTATTTGCATCTTCTTTGTATGAAGTTTCACCCATCCATCCAAGATGTGTTAAGTCTTTTGGCACTTGAGAGTTTCTTAAGCTCTTCCTCAATGAGACAACTTCTTGTTCAAGTTTCTCACAATCTTCTTTCTTCATCATTTGGACCTTCTTTACTTCTCCTATTATTCTTGCTTCTTCGAGTAGATTTTTCAAGGAAATGGTTTCTTCTCTTAGTTTCTCAAAGTCTTCTAATTGTTTCTTCAAGCTTACAACTGTCTTTTCATAACTACCCAATTCACTTCTTAGTTTTCTACGCGTGTCTTTGAGCTTGCTATTTTCAATCTCAACATGCTTCAATTTTTTAAGATTCTCATCTTCTTGTTGAATCATTTATTCTTCATGATTTTCTTCTTCTTCATTGGACTTTTCTTCTTTAGTGTCATCTCTTTCAACCCTTGGATGAGGACATTCAAATTCAACATGTCCTACTCCTTCACAATTAAAGAAAAAGAACTGACCTCTATTTTCTTCTTTGAAATCTGAGATGTTGTACGTTTCTTCAACTTCTTCTTCTTCTGTTGCTTCTTCCCTTGCATAAAGGTATTGTAGCTTGTCCCAAATCTCTTTTGCTGATGAACATGATCCCACCTTGGATTTTACTAAATCTGTCAATCCATCCAGGATGGTATCTATTGCCAATTTGTTGTTTCTTTTTTCTTCCTTCTAAGCTACAGTCTTTGGTTTCTTCAAAGCATTGTATCTTGAAGCAACTGCGAACCAAACATCTACCCAAAGAGATTTCAAGTAAGTTTCCATTCTATTACTCCAGTATTCAAAATTGCTTCCATCAAATGGTGGAATCCCATTTGGAATGTTGTCTTCCATTTCTACATAGGATCTTCCTTCCAGTGGTTAAACTGTACTAAAGGTAACCTGCTCTGATACCAATTGTTGATACTGAGAGGGGGGATGAATCAATATCAAGTACAATTAAAAACATTTTTCAACTTATACTTAAACCATTCAATTATATCCAATGAGAAATGAACAATAGTATAAGAGTTACACCAATACACCACAATACACCAAGCACAATATATGAGAAATAATCAATATTTATTGTTCAAGGGAAGTAATGAATTCCAAAGGTAGCTACAGCTTCCAAATGTAAAGGGAGGGATAAAAATCCAAGAGGAAGATATAATTCTCCAATATCAAGAGAGAGTTGAACTCTCCATCCTTACCCCTTCCTTCCACCCAATAATATATGAGAGATAATAAAACTTCACATTAAATCATCACCATCAACCAACCATCACATAGAACCTCGTAATGATCCCTGAGACTTCTTCAATTTATACAATTCTTTAATTCTTGGAACACTTTGATCCTATAGATAATATTACTCAATTTATTCTCTGAAACTTCTCCAAGTTTCACTCCTTGAATCCTCCCCAAAAAGAAGTTATAGATAGAATGGTAGACCTTGTTCAATTCTGGTTTATTCAGGAGACCGAAATTGTACAGAATGCCCCACGCTCAATATTTAACATCAGATTCTGAAATTTGCACACAAGAAACTATAGTCCATACTCTTTCCAATGCAATTTGTCCCACTTTATTTGGATTCTCTATGAATCAGGTATGGTTTTGTTACTCGGAACACCTTTTTATTGACTAGCATCAGGACTGGTCAAAAACCCTATCTTCCACAGAGTGTATCTCCATAATTATAGTGAATCAAGAGATGAAAATTTTACCACAGGTACCTTGATATGTCTTCTGTATACCATAGAAATTTCACCATCTGAATCGTTCTAAAAACAAAGTTATAGAGAAAATGGTAAGATGACCTGAAAATAACATACCTTAGAACACGTCACCAAAAGGCTTCATCCTCCCTTGAAATCCGACCTTCTTTACTTATGATTTCCTCTGAAATTAGACTTGTGTATCAAATGAATGTATAATGATATTTATTTATACCATTTATGTCACTTCCTTTTGACATTAGGGCCGACCTGACACTTTCTTATTTTGTAATTCTTTTCTTTAATTATCTTCAGGGCCTACATGTACTTCCTTCTTCAATTCACTTTGTCATCTTCAAAAATTCATTTCTCCTCAACCATGATGATCCACGTGACGTGCAACATACCACTGGAAACAAAAAGGTGTATTATATCCATCCATGGGTCTTGTATCTATATGTGCATTTTCCTTCATGTCCAAATACCTTCATCAATCTTGCGGTCCAAAACCCATGACTAGGGTTGACATCAATGACAACAACCAATCTTCCAACAATTACTTGTGATTCTTTAGAATTTTGTTTCTATGCTTGAAAAACATTAAGAGAAGCTTTCCAATATCACCATACGCTTGTTGAGTTAAGAGGTTAGGAAGGTTGGTAGTGTGACAAATATTTTGAAAATGAGATCTAATATGGGTATAGGGTGGACAATCTAAGAGAAAGTGCTTTTCATCTTCAACCTTATTAGTGTCACAAAGGTGACACACTCTTTCATCCCAAGGCATTTTAGAAATTGAACAATGCCCAGTTTCACTATGGAGCTCGTGAGAATTTGTTCTTATCTTAGCAATGTTTTTTTTTTTTACACTTGAAAAAATAGATAGACAATTTTGATCTTCTAGATTAGGGTTGACTACATCTTTATAATACCTTGATTTTATTTTTTTCCTCTAACTCTTTATCACACCACATTTTCTCCTTAAATTTTGATTTGACGTTTTCTTTAATAGTATCTTTATTCTGCAAAATTGTGTCTTCCATGATTCCCCAATAGTTTAACCAAGACCATGCATCTGTATTCCATCCTCGCTTGAGTCGATGGTAGTTATGACTTGATTTTGAAGCAATTTTAGGAAGCCTCTTGTATTCCATGTTGTTTAACTTGTTCTTATACATTAGGGGGAGAGGCTTGTTTCTAAGAGGAGGATGGGATAGGACGTATTTCCTTTAATTTTGAGATTATAGGTTACAAAATTCTTTTGTATTTGCTCTATATTTCTCCAAGATTCACGAGAGATACTACAACCCCAGAATTCACATCCATAAAGAATAACAGGTGTAACATGATTCTTAAAGAGGAGTTTCTTCTTATCCCAACTCCAAAGATTAGTTGATTTACAATTGTTTTCAAGCCCATAATAATCTTTCCATCCCCCAATAATCCTTTTCTCAATGATATAATTCCAATTGAGCTTGTGGTGAATATCAATTCCAAGATATTTGTATGAAGTCACTTCCTCCAAGTTTTTGTTTTCATATATGAAGGTATCATAAGGGATCTTATTGGATTTAATAATCAAGACCTTAGTATTATCAGTATTAACAGTCATATCCATATTGGAGCAAAAATCCTTGAGGATTCTTAGTTGGTTTTCAATATCATGGGGACTCCTTTCCATAAGAACGATATCATCAACATAAATAAGAAGATTTATGACTATACCAGTGAGAGTAGGGCTGACAAAACTTGCTTTTTCCAAGCAATCTTCTAACTTGTCAATGTATATGCCAAAAAGGGTAGGGGACAAGGGACAACCTTGTTTGACTCTAATATTGCAGCTAATCTCTTTTGACCATCCCTTAGTGTTTTTAAACTTAGAAATAAAATTCTCATACATCCTTATTGCAGTAGCCCTCAACTCGAGAGGCACTTTTATCTCTTCCAACCTATTCCAAAGCTTTTTCCTAGGAACCATGTCAAAAGTTTTTCTAAAGTCAACAAAACAACAAAAAATATTGGTTTTAGTATTTCAGAACTCCTCTGCAATGATCCTAAAGGTAAAAAGATGGTCCAGAGTTGAATGAGATCTCCTAAACCCGGCCTGGCCTTTATCTCTTTTACCGTGACGTTCTATCCAAAGGCTAATCTTCTTTTCCAAAATAATTCCATAAAGCTTGGCTAAAATCGGGCTAATCATAATGGTCATATAATTAGAGGGAATGTTTCTATCCCCATTTTTAAAAATAGGAATAATGAGGCTTTGCATCTAGGGTTTAGGGAATCCCTGCTTGACTGCTAAATTAAAGAGCTTGTGTATGTAAGGGATAAGGATTGGCCCTCCGATTTTAAAAATTTCATCTTGGTATCCTTCAATGTCCTTAGCTTTCCCATTTGCAAGCTGCTTAACCCCGAACTCTATGTCATCTAAAGAAAAAACTTCTTCCTTTGTAGGGACAATAGGAATGGTGTCCATGGCATTAGGGAACTCGTAAAGACTTTTAAGGTAGGAATTCCAGTCCCTTGAGGGAATCCTATTATTTTCTTTAGTGTTGCGTTTTAGAATTTGGCTCCAAAACGTCTTAGGATCCAACTTATATAGTTGTGAAAGTTGCTCTTGACTTTTATTGATATAGTATATTTTTTTCCTTTTAATTAGGGATTTGTACGTATTGATCCTATCGAGTTTTAAGGACTCATTAGAAGCGTTGCTAATGGATTTCCTATCAATTTTACATTCTTTATCATACAAAGGGTTGGTCGTTCTATTATTCTTTTTATAGGACACTGTGAAAGAGAACTTGTTAATATAAGTGGAAAGGGTAGTTGTAAAATTATGATAGATTTCTTCAATGTTGTCCTTATAAGTTAGGAGATTTAAATTACTATTTAAATCCTTTAAGAAAATTTTAACTTTACTTTTGTCAAAGCGCAAATTCCTTTGATTATCATAATTATTTTCAATGGCACTCCTATGCATGGAAATGTTTAGAGTCAGGGTTAAAGGTTTATGATCAGAGTCAGGATCATGGTCATTTAAAAGGTCAACAGTTGTTATTTTCTTGGAAACGGGGATATCATATATCACATAATCTATAACACTACTACCTAGCCCATGAATACAAGTCATCTGGTTGGAGTTTGACCCCTTCATTACTCCATTGCAAATTATTAGGTCTTGAGAGCTGTAGAGCTTGAACAAATCAGTACCAAACAAATTCTCAATTAGGTCTTCAGAGCTTCTTTTGTAGCTATTAGATAAAACAAGGTCCTCATATAGCCATAAAGGATTATGGTTGGAGTCATTACTTAAAAGAGTAGCTTGTTTAGTTGCAGTCCTAGCATTAAAGTCTCCTAGTAGGAGGATATTACCTTCATTTTTCAAACTATAAATATCTTGTTCTAAATTATTATAGGGACAATTGTTATCTAGATTATTTTTCTTATAAAAAGTAAAATTAATAGGTGCAAAATAGAAAATTTCTATATACATCTTCTTAGCATTGGTGTCTGAAATTTCTATCCAAAAGTATTGATTAAGAGGGTCAATCTTATGAAGTTGAATGTGAGGAGAAATGTTCTTTCTAATATAACAAGCTATGCCTCCTATTTCTCTACGACGAGATTTTTTGTTCCATGCTAACCACAAGAAGAATCCTTCCATGTTAGGGACCTTAGACTCCTCATGCTACCAAGTTTCAACTAGACAGATACTATCAATATCACTCGAGATCCAACTTATGATAGGACCTTTGCGCCATGGAAAGCCACGGTAATTCAAAAAAGGATCTCGAGTGTCCCAAATTCCTATTTATTATTATCCTTCTGGTCTCTATCCCTAATAATAGCTTTTCGATTTCTAATTATTTCCCATTTTCCTTCTTTCCTGGCTTCTTTTACCTTTTTAACTTCCTTCCTTAATTCAACTTGGTCTTCGGGATTGAGGTCTTCATTTATAAATATTCCTGACCCTTTTAAGATCGGGGATTTACTAAGTATGATATATTTATGGTCATTACAACTTACTTTGACATGGATCAACCTATCTTTGTGATGAAATATTTTTCCTAGCCTCTTTGCTTCTATGAGGTAAGTTGTATCAATTTGTGATTTATATTTTAATTCTTCTTTTACTATTGCTAGTGTATCCTCCTCTTGTTGTTCTTTTATACCAAAAATTATGAGGTTCAAGGCCCTTTTGTTACGCTCATGGTATAGTTCGATTAGATTATTCATTTCCTCTTTGATGGGTTTGATGTCCAATTTGTTTTCCATATTACTGAGGGTCAAATTGTTCATTAGTTTTTCTTCTAGCTCTTTAATATTATTTCTCAAGTTGTGATTTTCTTCAACCCCTCCTTCTTGGGTTGATTGTTTATGTTTTTCCATTTATTGAATTCTATCCCTCATTGTCTACAATTCACTCTTGAAGCCTAAGAATCTATCCTCTATTTGAGTTTGAATGGTATCTTTAATTTTTTTATCAATCATTGCCTCTAGATCTATTTGAGGTTTTACGTCTCTTTCTTCACTCCTTTTTTCTAATGTTTCTAACTATATTAAGGATAATAATCTCAAATAGTTATAATAAATTTTCCCATATATTATATGTTTTCTCTTTCCAATGGATTTTGATTCACCTCAATCGGACATCCCAATCAAAAGTTATAATATTTTTAACTGAAAATACCTTTGAAAACCCTAATTTGGAGTCTATCCTTCTAGCCAACCTTCCTTCTAATGTATTTCTGAAATTCCGGCCCTTCTAAATCTGAAATTTTTGCATCTAGTAGTCTGATATGTCTTCTCTACAATTCCATACGTATAACCAAAATTTGATGTTCCAAATCAAAGTTGTGGTAACTTTCCCAAAACTTGTCAATTTTTGGCCTTTTCTAGAGAGAGAACTTATAAAGAATGTCATGTGTCCAATATGCAATACCTAATTCTGAAATTTGTACCAGAAATACTATGGACTAGTCAAATAACCCTACCTTCTGCAAACTATATATTATAAATTAAAATGATCCAAACCCTGAAAGTTTTACCAAGTGAAATTCACTATATTTTCTTAGTATTCTACAAATTTCATAGTCTGAAACATCACTAAGAAAAAATTATAGTGAAATTCCCAAAATGACTCGTATGATTGATTTCAAGGCTAGTAAAAATCCCTAACTTCCATTGGCTATATCTCTAAAAGTATAACAATCTATAGTATATATATATATATATATATATATATAATGAAAGGGTACAATTATAATGAAAGGGTGCAATGAAAGTTTCTAGCCAACATACAAATATAACACTAGAAATGTAATAATTTGATATCTATGGATTAATTATAAGGGATTTTATACATAACATCGGGCTTTTCTAGGGCTTAACAGAATTAATCCTAGTGCATCCACCACTAGAATGGAGCCCTCCTATCTAAGAGACAATTGTGATGTCTTTTCTACCCATGACTAGGAAGTTGAGTGTGAGGATAATCATAAACCCATCATTACACTTGACTATTGACATGTTCTCTATACTCCAATTCGGAGATTTATATGAAGAACACAAAGGCCTTGCTTCCGTCGATGTTTCCTGACCTTGGGGTTTTACCACATAAATTTCTTGTCTCCTCTATTTTATTTTATTAGATCTACTTTTATTTGTTTAATTATTTCCATAAGAGTTTAGATAGGATATATATTAGTTATATATTTCTACATATAGTTCCTAGTATTTCGTGTACAAGCACAAATGTTCTAAATCTATTCTATTTTTTAATGCCCAATAAACTAATCTAAGGATTTATTGGGTAAATATACCTTTCATACCTACAATGTGTTAATGATATTTAATCCACTCAATATATCTATAACTAGTTCTACTTTGAAACAAGATCCAAAATCGAAGCAAGCTTACAACAATAGAAGACTCAAACCAAAAAATCTCAATGAAGGCGTGAGACGTGGCAACAGGCACAACATTCAAAATGTTGAAGGAGAACAAGAAGAAAGAGTAAAAGGTGTTAATGTTTATGCCATTATTATAGTTCTTTGCATTTCAATAGATAATAGCAACATAAGAACAAGATCACTAAGAAATACACATTCACAAGAGACACGACATTTATCCTGGGAAACCCTCTAGGGGAAGAAAACCCAACAAAACTTCCTTAATATAGATAGCCAATACAATGCCAAGAGATCTCTATGCTAAAACAAAAATTCCTCTCCAAGATA
The DNA here is from genome assembly GCA_009831015.1 of Picea engelmannii. Classification (NCBI taxonomy): domain Eukaryota; kingdom Viridiplantae; phylum Streptophyta; class Pinopsida; order Pinales; family Pinaceae; genus Picea; species Picea engelmannii. The sequence goes on from ML785729.1 coordinate 533,183, forward strand.
TGCGCCACTCTCTCTCTCCTTTGTCTGTAACAGATCATAACTTGTCTCTCAAACTGAGCAAGTGAGTTGTGTTCAAATGAGGCGCTAGCCTCCTTTATTTATACAAGTTCTGGCATGTGTGAAGTGTCTCTTCATTGGCAGGGCCAACTTCTCAATCTGGGTGGGTAAACCCACCTTTATTATATTTCTTGGTCTCTTAATTAATTGTTGGGGCCGATTTCTTATTCTGCCTATTACAATTGTCTTTTGACCAATCCACAAAAGGGGATTTGGTCCTATTACAATATCCGACATGATAAATCCACAATGGGGATTGATCCTATGAATAAAATATCAATAATAATAAGAATACTCTTTGCAGTTACATTATTTCAACACTCCCCCTTAACAAGAAGGGTATTCTTCAACAACATCATGTGAGAGAGAGAGAGGACAACATCAGGTGGGAGGATAGCATCATCAATATCATCTTGGTTGTTGTATCTATAAATCATCGGAAGTTTTCTTCATCGGCAACATTGTCATTCTAGAAAGAATGCCATCATCATCTGCATCAATATGTATCAGTATAATAAATGATACCTCATCACAGCACTAGGTTGGCCCATCACAGTACTAGACTGGCTCTATGTCACAACTGTTAAGTTGGTAGCTCAGTGCAAGTCACATATTTCTTTACGTCTAACAACTAGGTCATAAGCAAGGTATACATCATCTTTCTTTATGTCTAACAACAGAAGCAAGGAACACATCATCTTTCTTTACGTCTAACAACTAGGTCAGAAGCAAGGAACACATCATCTTGCTTTACATCTAACAACTAGGTTAGAAGCAAGGAATCATCTTGCTTTACGTCTAACAGCAAGGTCAGAAGAAAGGAACACACACATCATCTTGCTTTACATCTAACAACGATGTCAGAAGGAAGGAATCATCTTGTTTTACGTCTAACAGCAAGGTTAGAAGCAAGGAACACACACATCATCTTGCTTTGTGTCTAACAGGGAGGTCAGAAGCAAGGAATCATCTTGCTTTACATCTAATAGTGAGGTTAGAAGCAAGGAACACACACATCATCTTTCTTTATGTCTAACAGCAAGGTCAGAAGCAAGGAACACACACATCATCTTGCTTTACATCTAACAACGAGGTCAGAAGCAAGGAATCATCTTGCTTTACATCTAATAGTGAGGTCAGAAGAAAGGAACACATCATCATCTTGCTTTACATTTAACAGTGAGGTCAGAAGCAAGGAATCATCTATACTCCCCCTTTCAGGGAGGGTCCTTTTGGACTATACCAATCTTATCTCGAAAGTGTTCAAACTTTACATGAGATAGAGGTTTGGTCAACACATCAACAACCTGTTCATCCATGCTAACATACAGGAGCTTCAAGGCTCCTCTCTGCACCATGTCATGGATGTAATGATAGCGAATCTCTATGTGCTTCGACCTATCATGGAATATAGAATTATCTGTCATCTTTATGCAGCTCTGGTTGTCACATAGGATCATGGTTGCTTCCATATCTAGGTCAAATAGACCGGTCAGCAACTTTCGAAGCCATATAGCTTCGCAGCTAGCAGAACATGCAGCAATGTACTCTGCTTCCGCTGTACTGAGAGAAATACTAGATTGCTTCCTACTCTGCCATGAAATCATGGTTGATCCCAAACTGAAACAACATCCAGAAGTGATTTTTCTGTCAACAACACTTCCTGCCCAATCTGAATCAGTGTATCCACTCAATGTGAAATTATGATCTCCGTCATAACTGAGACCATAATCTATCGTACCTTTAAGGTACCTCATCACATGTTTTGCAGCCACTAGGTGAACACGTATGGGCTCTACCAGAAACTGACTCAAGGTGTTCACGACAAAAAAAATGTCTGGTATGGTGTTCATCAAGTACATCAGTGATCCAATAATCGGTCTGTACAGTGTGGCATCAATCAAATCTGATGAAGTATCAACCAACAACTTCTGCTTTGCTTCCATGGGTGTATTCATGGGTTTGCATTCCAGCATGTCGAATCTCTTTAAGATCTTGACCATGTACTTCCCTTGGTTAAGGAATATCCTCTCCGGACTCTACCATACCTCAAGACCTAAGAAATAATGCATTAGGCCAAGGTATTTCATTTCAAATTCAGAGGTAAGTGTCCTTTTACATTCAGCAATGAGATTTTCTTCTCCAGTTAAGAATAAGTCATCCACATATAGCAGTAAGATTACTGGCTCATTATCCATAATTTTGAAGTAGAGATTTGAGTCTGCTTTACTCTTGGTAAAGCCTAAGCTCGTCAAGAAACTGTCTATACAGCCATACCAAGATCTAGGAGCTTGCTTCAATCCGTATAAGGCTTTCTTCAATCTGCAGACATGAGACTTTATGTCTTCAACCTCAAATCCTTGAGGTTTCTCTATATACACTTCCTCTTCGATGACACCGTTTAGGAAAGATGTCTTCATGTCCATCTGGTGCAGCTTCCACTTCATCTTAGCTGCAAGAGCTATGATGGTCCTGATCGAAGTGTATCTGGCCACAGGAGTGAATGTCTCTTCATAGTCAATGCCTTCCTTTTGGGAGAAGCCACAAGCGACAAATCTTTCTTTATATTTCTCAATACTTCCATCAGCAGCATGTTTTATTTTGAAGAGCCATTTTGATGATACCACATCTTTACTTTTTGGTCTGGGAACTATTTCCCATACATTTTTATGGATTGGTATTCCTCTGTCATGGCATCTGCCCATTCCTTCTTTTGAATGGCTTCTTCAAAGCAGGTAGGCTCCTCATCTAGGATATCACACATCAAATCCATGTAACTGAAGAATGACTTTGGTCTTTTCACCTGTCTCGAGGTTCCTTCTAGAACACCATACTTATCTCCATCTTGAATAAGCTCTCTTGCCCAAGCAGGCTTTATTTTATGGGAGAAGGTCATTTGAGGAGGTTCTTGAACTTTTGTTACATCATGGTCTTCAAGAGTTTCCTCATCAGGGGAAGTTACAACTTCCCTCTCTGGTTTTGCAGCTCTGGGAACTTCCCTCACGGATTCTGTAATCCTGGGAATTATTGGTTCCTCTTCATATACTTCTTCAAGTTGGCATCTTCTTGATTTATTAAGTGCTGCTTCTTCATCAAAGGTCATGTCCCTACTGATCTCAATGTGGTGGTGACCTAGTATATAGATTCTAAAGGCCTTGGAGACCTCATAGTATCCCACAAATATTTCCTTCTTTCCGGAGGGTTCCAACTTGTTTCTTTTCTCTTTCGGAATGTGTATGAAGACTGGGCAGCCAAATATTTTGAGATGGCTTACCTCTGGCTTCTTTTCGGTGAACATCTCTTCTGGGGTCTTGAACCCAGGTGCGCTATGGGATAATCCGTTATGTACATAAACAACTGCCATTGCTACTTCTGCCCATAAGCACATAGGAAGATCTTGATCATGGATCATAGTCTTCACAACTTCCATAATTGTTCTATTCTTCCTTTCAGCTACACCGTTTTGTTGAGGATTATAGGGAGTAGTGAGTTCCCTCTTGATCCCAACATCTTTGCAGAAGTTCACGAACTCTTTTGAGGTATATTATACTCCATTATCTGACCTGAGTATCTTAATCTTCCTTTCAAAAAGATTCTCTATCAAGGCTTTAAATTCCTTGAATTTGTTGAATACTTCATCTTTAGATTTCAAGAAATATATCCAGGTCTTGCGAGAATAGACATCAATGAATGATACATATTATACATACCTGCTAATGGAGGATGATGGAATTGGGCCACACACATCTGAATGGATGAGTTCCAGTACTCCTTCTGCTTTGTTGTCCCACTTTGGAAAAGGGTTCTTGATATTCTTCCCTTGCGCACATCCATTGCATATGCCTTCCTGATCACCCTTAAGTTCTGATAAACCTGTGACAACTTTTCATATGTATTGTAGTGCCTTGTAGTTGATGTGGGCCAATCTTCTATGCCAAAGTTTGCATGATTTTTCAATGGCATGGGTCATGGTAGTCTTTGGGTGACCCTTTAGCTTACATAAGCCATTTTCTTCATTTCCAGTGACGATTGCTTCATTTATGGTTTCTCCTCTAGTCCACATAAGAACTTCTCCATCTATAAAGGAAACTCTATAGCCTTTCTTGTCTAAAGATGATATGGAAAGTAAGTTCTTCTTCAAGCCTGGTACATAGAGTGCATCCTTGATCTTTATTGAGTTTTCTGAATCTAGATTGTAGTTTGATTCTCCCACTCCCTTGATGGGATATTGGTAATCATATCCAAGTGTTACTTTTTGAGAAAAAATCTTTTCTGAAATACAAGAGAGAGTATTTCTCTTACCCGTCATGTGCTTTGATGCACCACTATCAATGAGCCATGTGTCCTCTCCAGGTGTTACCGATCCTGAGAGGGCCGAGATCAAGACATGGTCCTTCATATTTGTAGGTGGCTCTTCATCTTAGACTATGTGGGAATGTTGCCTCTTATGTTTCCTATTGTATTCTTCTCGTCTAACTAGACAAGAATTCACCTTGTGTCCCATCTTATCATAATGATAGCATTGTATAGATGAGAGATCTCTTTCCTTGCGTTGTCCTTTCTTCTGAAATCTCCTTGGATGAGATTCTTTGTTATTGTATTTGTTTGATGGTTGAGGCTCTCTATGAGTCTCCCTTTTGAAGTAGGGTTTCTTCCTTCCTCCTTTAGTGTGGGTGGCTAGGGCTTGATCATCATCCCTAGCTAGTAGCGCTTCACGATTCGCTACTCTTGTTTCTTCTTGGATGCATTCTTCCCATAGGCTGTCAAACTTCAGTTTCTCCTTTCTAGCACATATCATCTGGATGAAAGCATCCCAAGGTCTTGTAAGACAATTTAGTTTCGTCATTATGAGTTTGTCTTCGTCTATGGTATCTCCAATAGCTTCTAGTTGTTCTTTGAATTCCAAGATTCTGGAGAAGTATTCCTGAATCATTTCTCCTTTCTGCATCCTTATATTCTTCAGTTGAGTTCTAAGATTCATCTTTCGGTTTATGTTCTTTCCTTCATATAGTCTGGTCAAGGCATCGAACATTTCTTTCAGCGTCTTCTTGGATGACACATAAGGGATCAGATGGTCCTTGATTGAATCTGCAATAATTCTTTTGGCCCTTATTGTGTCCTTTTGATGCTTTGTCTTTTATGCAACATCGTCGGGTTCCAGTACTTCGTTTTTGACAAATATTTCTAGCTCATTCTCTTCAAGAATGAGGCCAATCCTATACTTCCAGGCATAGAAGTTTTCCACTCCTTCTAACTTTTCAACAAGCTTAATGCTTGCAGACATCTTTACATGGAGCTAGGAAAATGACCGAAAAATGAAAGTGCTCAAAATAAAAAACTGAACTTACCAGGAGATGCGCTTGGCTGAGACGAGCTGCCTGGTGTGTTTGGATCTGAGAAAATCCAAATTTTCCCCTTCAAATCTGATCTACAAAATTCTGGACTGGTGCTTATGGTACTTCTGGTACTCTGGTGCTTTTGGTACTTTTGGTACTTCTGGTACTTTTGTGAAACTAGGGTTTCGCTTTCCGGGAGATCCAACCACTGAAAAGGTGCACTGAAGGTGCCAAAATGATCCTTGGGGGAGGGCGCAACTTTCTAGGTGGTTTTGAAGCTGAAAAGATTCACTTTTGAAAAACCCTAATTTGTCAGTATGGCAACAATGACATTTCTCTCTTGCGAAATATGCTTCCTTCAGGTTGGCTCCGATACCATGTTAATGTTTATGACATTATTATAGTTCTTTGCATTTCAATAGATAATAGCAACATAAGAACAATATCACTAAGAAATACACATTCACAAGAGACACAACATTTATCCTGGGAAACCCTCTAGGGGAAGAAAACCCAACAAAACTTCCTTAATATAGATAGCCAATACAATGCCAAGAGATCTCTATGCTAAAACAGAAAGTCCTCTCCCAGATATGTGCCACTCTCTCTCTCCTTTGTCAGTAACAGATCATAACTTGTCTCTCAAACTGAGCAAGTGAGTTGTGTTCAAATGAGGCATTAGCCTCCTTTATTTATACAAGTTCTAGCATGTGTGAAGTGTCTCTTCACTGGCAGGGCCGAATTCTCAATCTGGGTGGGTAAACTCACCTTTATTATATTTCTGGGTCTCTTAATTAATTGTTGGGGCCGACTTCTTATTCTGCCTATTACAATTGTCTTTTGACCAATCCGCAAAAAGGGATTTGGTCCTATTACAATATCCGACATGATCAATCCACAATGGGGATTGATCCTATGAATAAAATATCAATAATAATAAGAATACTCTTTGCAGTTACATTATTTCAACAAAAGGAGGCTTTTAAAATGTTCAACCTTCATAGTTAGAGTAATATTGGGAAAATTGACCAAAGTTATAGTGTTGATAACAATTATTTAAAGCGGTTGAGCCATCAAGCCACAATTTATGCAAATCTAAAGTCACATAGTCTGTCCAAGATTTGAAAAAGAGATAAGAAACTTATGGAAGGTCCATGATCTAGATCTATAGAATACCATGATCAATTCCATGTGAGGGAGAGCTAACATTCTAAACAATACCAGATCTAATCTCGGTATAAAAAGGTAAATATGACTAAAGAGCCACAATTTCAACTTTGTAAAAAAAAAAAAAAAAAACGAATGGAATAGGGAAGAGAAACAAATAGAAAAAACCCAAACCCAAGAGTCGAATGGAAATATTTGATGCCAATGATGTGGAATTCAACCCATTCATTCACAGAGTTTTACATAAAGAAGTGTGAAATCAAATCTTTGATTGATTTTCATTAAACAAAGCACAAGCTTATATAGCATTACATCAAGAAAACCCCCTCATCGAAATTGGAGAGAAAGGCTCAACAAGATTCCAAGAAATATCAGCAAGCTCCTTAGAAATAAAAAAAAAAAAATGCAATAATAAATCTAGTTGGAGAGAACATCTCAACTAGCCACAAGAATACAAAACCGGGAAGGCATTGACAATAAATAAGAATCTCCTACATGCACAAAAAATAATAGTTTGAGGAAATTATGGACTAAGAATCCTATTATATGATAAACACTAATAATCCCTATCACACATTTATTGTAATATACCAGATATAAAATGTATGTAGAACAGAAATAAAATGCTAGTAATGGCAGAATAGCAGCAATATAACCAAAACATTCACCACAATAACACTTAAATGATATAAGAATAACAACAGAAATAACACTTTGAATCTGAAAGCAATGTTCACGGGCCTCTTCGAGGGGGCAACCTCTAGTTGAGTAGAGCTCTATTACAATAATATCCAAGCTAGGGTTCTCATACCCTCAACTCCTATTTATACTAAAAAGTAGCATCTAGAGGAAGATCCTTCTAGAAGCAGAAGCTTCTATTAGGTCTTCTTACATCTGTCTTGTTCTATTTTATTGAAAGGCCTTATTAATATTGACCTTTATTACATCCGAATATACTGTTCTACCTATGTGCGGGTTAGGACCCTAACATGTCCCCCCCCTTAAAAACAGCCTTGTCCTCAAGGCTTGAGATGAGGAAATTGTTGCAGAATGGTAGCTGGTTCCCAAGTGGTGTCTGTTGGAGTTGTATCTTTCCACTGGACTAGCACTTCCTTGATGGTTCTCTAATGTAGGCAATGATCACGCTGGTCCAAAACTACTTCTGGTTGTAGCCAAATGGATCCTTCTTTAGCTAACTCTGGAAGGTTGGTTTGAATTTGGCACTTAGCTCCAATCACCTTCTTTAAGCATGAAAAATGAAAAACATGATGTAGCTTCGAATGGTTGGGAAAATCTATCTGATGGGCGACTTGTCCCACATGCTTGAGCACAGTATAAGGACCATAAAATTTGGGCACTAGCTTCTGACAATGCTCGGCCTTGAGGGAAGTTTGCTTGTAAGGTTGCAGTCGAAGAAACACTTGATCCCCTTCTGCAAATTGACGTTCAGAGTGACCTTGATCTGCTTGTTTCTTCATGTGATTCTATGCCATGACCAAATTCTCTTTGAGGGTATGGAGAATAGCCTCTCGAGCTGTAAGTGTTAGGTCAACCACCTGTACCTTCGAGGCACTTGGTAAGTGTGAGAGAACTAAAGGTGGCTTCTGTCCATAGACTGCTTCAAAAGGAGTCATGCGTGTAGTTGTATGGTATGAAGTGTTGTACCACCATTTAGCTAGGGGTAACCATTGAGCCCACTGATTTTGATTTTTCGAGGCAAAACACCTCAAATATGTTTCCAAACACTTGTTGACAACTTCCGTTTGGCCATCAGTCTGGGTATGATAAGTTGTGCTGAGATGCAATTCGGTGCCTTGTATCTTGAACAGTTCTTGCCAAAAATTGCTTATGAAAGTTGGGTTGCGATCATAAACAATAGAGTGGGGCATGCCATGAAGCTTGAAGACCTGATCCATGAAGATTTGAGCCACCGTGGATGTTGTAGATGGGTGTTGAAGGGCGCAAAAATGAGCATACTTGGAAAGGCGATCAACAAACTCCATGATGACAGATTTATTTCCCGATTTGGGTAAGCCGGTGATAAAATACATAGAGATATATTTCCAAATAGTAGGTGGAATTGGGAGCGGTTGTAGTTTGCCTGACGATTTGACTATTTCTCCATTGTTGCATTGACACACATCACATTCAGCTACAAAATTACGAATTTCCTGTTTCATACCATCCCAGAAAAAGGAACGTTTGACCCTGTCATAGGTTTTGGTGAACCCGGAGTGCCCTGTTGTGGGTGTAGCATGAAGCTCAGAAAGTACCGTGGATTTAAGCTTTGATTGTTTACTTAAATAAAAATGACCTTTATATCGAAGTTCCTCATGGAGCCAAGAGTACCCTGGGGAAGCTGGAGCATTGGACTGCAATTGGTGGATCAACTGCGAACTTTTGGGATCTTATAGCCATTCCTGTTGAATGGCTTGGAGCCAATCTGGTACAATGAATGAAAGAGAAAAAAGGGATCCTTCATCTTCATATTTTTGGGAAAGTGCATCCGCAACCACATTATATTTTCCTTTCTTGTAATGATCTCATAATCATATCCAAAGAGTTTAGTCACCCATTTTTGTTGTTCTGGGGAGGAAATGCGTTGTTCTAGAAAATACTTGAGGCTTTGATGGTCTGTATTAATTTGGAAACGTTGCCCCAATAGATAAGGATGCCACAGATCAACGACATGCAAAATAGCCAACATTTCCTTTTCATAGATGGATTTGCCCAAATTTATTTCAGATAGTTGCTTGCTGGTAAAGGCCAAAGGTCGACCCTCTTGCATAAGGACAACACCAATTCCTTTCCCTGAGGCATCACATTCCAAAACAAAGGTATTTGTGAAATCGACAAGGGAGAGGAATAGAGTGGTGCACATGGTCATATTCAAGGTTTGAAAAGCTTAAGCAGCGGCTAGATTCCAAGTGAAAGAGTTATTTTTTAGAAGAGCAGTGAGAGGTGTTGCAATCTTCCCATAATTCTTAACAAACTTGTGATAATACCCTGTTAAGCCTAGAAATACACAAAAGCTCTTAAGATTCTTTGGGTGAGGCTAGTATTGCATAGCTTCAATCTCTTTAGGATCCACCCTGACACCATCTTTGCCAACTAGATGACCCAAGTATTCTACTTCTGAGGCACCAAAAGAACATTTAGACTGTTTCAAGAAAAGTTGGTGCTAAGAGAGTAGATGGAGAACTCGATCCACATGAGCAAGATGGTGTTTCCAGGTTTTTCTCTAGATGAGGATATAATCAAAGAAAAATAAGACAAAAAAGCGTAGAAAAGGACAGAAGACATGATTGATGAGGCTTTTGAAGGTGGAGGGGGAATTACACAAGCCAAAGGGCATGAGAAAAAACTCATAGTGGCTTTCATGAGTTTTAAAGGCAGTCTTGGGAATGTCTGCCTCTTTCATACATATCTGGTGGTAGCTCGAACAAAGATCCAGTTTAGTGAAGAATTGGGTGCCACTCAATTCATCCAGGAGGTCATCAATGACAGGAATGGGGAATTTGTATTTGAAGGTAAGCTTGTTGAGGGCACAGAAGTCAAGACACATTCAAAAAGAACCTTCTTTATTTAGGACCATGATGACAAGAGATGAGTAGGGGCTCATACTAGGGTAGATAACACCTGCATTAAGGACTTCCTGGACCATTTTCTCAATTTCATTTTTTTGGGAAAAGGGGTAACGATATAGACGGATATTGGGAGGAAATATTCCGGGTACAAGGGGAATGGAATGATCATGGACACCATGGGAAGGAGAGAGTCCTTGGGGAGTGTAAAAGACCAATTGATGTTTAGAAAGGATGGCTTGGAGGTCTTGCGGTACCGAGGGTGTCTTTGTTGCTTGTATGGCATGTAGTTGGGTGATAACACCAGAATGACCCTTTTTGAGCATCTTTTCCATGCGATGGGAACTAATGATCTCAGGTGACTCGAAGGTGATGCCTTGGAACTTATATTGGTGGCTCTCCTGGTTGAATTGCATGGTTAAGTCTTTAAAATCCATGAGAATGGGACCCAAAGTCCTTATCCAAACTACACCCAGCACAATGTCACAACCTCCCATGTCAATAGCAAACATATGGGATTTTAGGTGGTAATCACCAATTTGGAGACGCACATTTTCACAATGCCCTCCACATTTCATGGAACCACCATTAGAAATCATGATTTGGAAATTATTGACGGCATGGATGTAGCAATGAGTTTCTTGGGCAATGCAGCGATGAATAAAATTATGGGAGCTACCACTATCAACTAGAATGATGACCTTCCGATGCTTGATGTAACCGATTAGCTTGAGTTTTGGGGAGTGGAGAAGCCAGTGAGAGCATTGAGGTAAATGATCGGTTGTACTTCGGGAGGGTCTGAGGGAGGGGTTATGTCAGTGGATTCAGGTGACTCAGACACAGAGGGAGTTTCTTCATCTTCTTCCGAAATCTCCTTGGAGATGGCCATAAAAAGATTTTGTTCTTTACACTTGTGGCCCAGGAAATATTTGTCATCACAGTTATAAAAAAGGCCTTTGAGTTGGCATTCAACCATTTGATCAGCCCTGGTCAATCTTTGGATATTTAGTGGAGCAGACGGAGTAGTGGGATTTACTGGTTTAGGGTGAGGGATAAAGGAGGGTTTACGGTTTTGAGAAGATACAACATGTTTTTCTTCTTTAGCTCTTTTGGTAACGTCCACCCAACTCTAAAGCTGAGCCATGAGGACATGGGCCCGAATCTCATCCTTGAGGCTGCTGATAAAACACTCTCAGAAAAAGGCATCAGACATGCCCTCTGTTCTAAAAGCCAGGTGCTCAAAGGAAGCTATAAATTCTTCCACTATTCCTAATTGTTTCAGCTTTGTCAAACGGCCCAAATGGTTGGTGTCAATGTCAAAGCATTCATAAAGCTCTGCCACAAAGTGTGTCCAAGCAATATACCCTTGACGAGAAGTTTTACTCCATTGCCACCATTGCCAACGCTCTTGATCTAGATGGAGAACACCATACCAGAGTTTGGCCAAGTCATCTGTAATGCCATATAAAGAGAAGTAATGTTCCATTTGGGTTACCCAACCAGTGGGGTCCGAGCCATCAAATTTGGTCACATCCACCCGCGGAAGGTGTAGGTCACGTTGAAAGTGATGGTTCTGCAAGGTATGGGAATGAGAGGAATGGTCACCTTCAGTATGTGGAGGTGAAGAAGAGGAAGGGTTATCTGTAAGGATATGCAGTTTGGTGCAGAGTGCCGAAAATACTGATTCAAGCTGGGTGGTGAGGTCTTGTTTGATTTCCCCCATTGAGTACTACACGGTTGTTTTGATGGAGACAACATTGGCACTGAGTTGTTTCAATTCTTGTTGGGTCTCGATGAGACCAGATTGCAAGGTGTTGAAGCGAGCTTCCAAGTATTGGCTACGAGTATGGTCTAAGAGGATGGGGAAACTGGAAAGAGGCAGGCAAGGTAAAAAAATTTGCCGAAAAATTATATGGATGAATGTGATAAGGGAAAAGATATGAATCCAAAGGAATAGGTCTCAAATAATGGTGAAAAAAATTCCAGACTTTTTTTTTTCTTTTTTTTTTCTTTACAGAGTTATACTCTGGTCTAAAGAATACTGCAGAGAGGAAATTCCCAAATGCTTAACTAGAAAGAAATTTGTATTTACTTGGCAACCCGAACACAGTTGCGCGACAATAGATCTTGTCTGTTTTAATTTGTTTATGTTTATGTCCCCAAGGGTTAGGTATTCAAGGGTTCTACAGACAAGGGTTTTCCCTGTACTATAGCTCTCTGATATATGTACGGGGTCCAACAGTAGTACTCAACCCAATATCTTAGGGCACTAACTAAGGAGGATAGACCGTACCCTTAGCCGTACTACCCGACTACCCAGGTACTAGAGAGTATCTTCCCGAGTGTTGTTCTCGGTGACACTATAGCAGTCAAGTGGCCGATCGATTTATCTAAAGAGGGCTTCAGGTAATCTAGGACGATCCATACACAAGTGTTGTCTAATGCGCTACCACTCGAAGGGGTACCAATAGGGGTTACAAGGGTGGCCAACATATGTGCACTTAAGTACCACTTGTATTTCCTGCGTGTATGAATCCCTCAACCATGGGTTTATGCACATAACTACAGATCTATGTTGCTTAAATACGTCGGAATACGTCTCTACCCTGGAAAAAAAATTTAACCCACACTTTCTACCGAGGAAAGTGCTCTGATACCACTTATAATATACCAGATATAAAATGTATGCAGAACAGAAATAAAATGCTAGTAATGGAAGAATAACAACAATATAACCAGAACATTCACCACAATAACATTGAAATGATATAAGAATAACAACAGAAATAACACTTTGAATCTGAAAGCAATGTTCATGGGCCTCTTCGAGGGGGAAACCTCCAATTGAGAAGAGCTCTATTACAATAATATCCAAGCTAGGGTTCTCATACCCTCGACTCCTATTTATACTAAAACAAAGCATCTAGAGGAAGATCCTTCTAGAAGAAAAATCTTCTATTAGGTCTTCTTACATCCACCTTATTCTATTTTATTGAATGGCCTTATTAATATTGACCTTTATTACATCCGGATATATTGTTCTACCTATGTGCAGGTTATGACCCTAACATTTATTGGCTCCAATACACTTGTTCAATAATGTGTTAGATTCTCTTTGGAAAAATATTTATTCCATTGAGAAATATACAAATTCATCTATAAGATATTTGGCCATGTCAAAGACAAAGAAATAACTATGAGAAAAATAAACAACTAATGTGGATGGCCAAAAGAATTATCCTACATCACCATGGATTGCCTAAGAATGACTTGATTCTTGTGAAGAGTGTGACTTATACAATTAGAACACAAACAATATATGGTTCTTCATCAAGGAAAGAATTCACTATTGATGGATAGATGATAAGTCTCATAGCACATTATCACCATAATTTGATAAAGGTACATTTTAATAATGTGATTTTGGTATAAATTAGTTTAAAATTCTTAATTAAGTGTCCCTTGCAATAGTATAACCATATTCTAACCAATTTGAGGATGCATATTTTTAGAATATTTATCTCATAGCTATAAGTGGATGCACTAGTCTCACACAAGATTTGTGTCATGCCATATGACAATTACCTTCATCTGTAAGGTTGTTTTCTCACATTTTCTATGTAGGCTATAAGTTTATTTTCATTAAGTGTATATGTCAAAATTTCAATGAGTATGGTGTCAATCTTTTATATGAAATTACTAAAGAGTAATTAGTTGGGACCATCTTGACTTTAGGTGGACCACATCCAAAAAAATACATGTCAAAAGAAGAAGAAACTATATTAAAATATTCTTCCTTTTATGTTTTTTACTAAGTTGTATATTATTATTCATTCCCAATGCAAATCATATATTTCAACTTGTTTTTTTTCTTCATATAAGATATGGTTGATAAGTTATTACAATGATGAGTGTTCCATATATAGGGAACATATGGTGACCATCCATGAGAGGATGTGTCCCTTGAATAATCAATAATTTTTTAGTATTATAATTTACTTATTATATATGATATTTAATAATAAAAAATTATATTATTAATTATTATTCTAAGAGAATGTCTTCCCGATGTTGTCCAAACATTAACACTCCCTCTCAATGAGGGAGAAATTTTGCATCATGTCAAGCTTGTCTTTGAAGTATACAAACTTCACCCTAGACTCATGACACTCGTCTGTCAGTCTTAGAATACGTCTCTCTCTCACTTGAACCAAGGAGAAACTCCTTATGCAGCTCTCCCTCTGAGCCAATTATCTCTCTCTAAGATCAGGCTCACTCTGGGTCCACATGTAATAGAATATAGCATCTTGAGTCTTTATTATTCCTTGTCCAATCACCATGACTAGGACAAATACCACACCAAGATATTTCACCAGAAGTACACACCTGTGAGCGAATGTCAGCTTGATTCTAAATGACACGTGGAAATCACTTCAAGCACCTCAAGTCCAGATTATTCCTTTTCATGATGAAGGAAGGACTACATCTAGGCCCATTTACCACAAGTGCACCTTTATGATAAATGTATCTTATCTCCCTTGGTATGCATCCCAATCTAGGATAAGGTTCGCTCGATGTTGAAACATCAACACTCCCTCTTAGCTAGGGAGGTATTGTTCCATAGTAGTACACAATTATTGTCCAGAGACACATAGTCTCTGCCAGTGGTACAGAACCACCATAGTAGAAAAAGGTTTGTCACACATGGCACTCCCATGTGGAATTCTAGAGGCTAGTCCCTCCAGGAACACTTAGGGTCAACTCCCCATAGTGTGTGACGTCAAGGTCAACTCCCTTGACATGTCCTCATGTTCTCTCCACAAGGGACGTTGGGATATAAGCCCAAATGCACTTATCCCTTCTCGGATAACTGTCTCACTTATCCCTTCTCGAATAAGTGTCCTCATAGATCAACTCAACTCAATTCACAGAGGAGTATGATATGGAGAATGTTTGTCACACATGGCACTCCCATGTGGACTTCTAGAGGCTACTCCCTCTATAAACACTAGGGTTAGATCCCATAGTGTGTGACGTCAAGGGTCAACTCCCTTGAAACGTCCTCATGTGCTCTCCACAAGGGATGTTGGGCTATAAGCCCAAATGCACTTATCCCTTCTTGGATAAGTGTCATTGCATATCAAATCAACTCAGTCATAGAGGAGTACAATCTAGAGAATGTATCGGGAAGCTGCAAACATAAACACCCCCTCTCAGCAAGGGAGGCATTCTCTGCCATGCCAAGTTTTTCACGGAAGTACTTGAACTTCGTCCTAGTTTGGTAAGAACATTAGCAACCTGCTCATCTGTAGGAAGGTAAAACACGTGTGCTTCCTTCCTCTGCACCATGTCTTGGATGTAATGGTACTTGATCTCAATGTGGTTCGATTTTTCATGAAACACTAGATTCTCTGAGATATTCACACAACTTTGGTTAGCATAATGAATAATGGTGGAATCCAACACATGTTCGGATAAATCCACAAGGAGCTTGCAAAGCCACACTAACTCACAAAATGACATACTTAATGCAATGTACTATGCTTATGTTGTGCTCAAAGAACAAAATTTTGTTTCCTGCTACACCAGGAAACCATGGAAGATTCCAAAGTGAAGCAACACCTGAAGGTGCTCTTTTTGTCCAATGTGCTCCCTGCCCAATTATTATTGGATAAATCGGTATATGCGGACATTAACAGATCCACCTAGATCTAGAACAAAACAAGACAGGACATGACACTTCCCCTAAGTCATAATCATTGAATTTATCATTAAGGAAGGAATAAATGGCATACCTTTAGGTATCGCTTCCTTATGTCTCTGTTGTCCCTGCTTCGCTTTGATAGTCTTGAGATATCGGATATGCAAAGACACAAATTGACCAAGGTGAAAGCAACAATAATATATTAAATGAAGACCTAAACATGTGATCAAGGAGTCATGTAATGAAATAAGAATGATTTTATGGGAAAGGGACATACTGTTGTATTTATATTAAATGAAAGTAGAAGATACAACCAGATTGCCTTGATGTCACAAGTTTCCTTTCAGTGGCCCTTCCTTCCAACACACATTTGATCCACACTTGCATGAAGAATATCTGTTGTGGCTTGATGGACAAATAGAGGCCTCAAGCAGCAATTTAAACAGGATTCCTTACACAATTCTGAATCTATTCTTTCATCAATTCTTTATTCAATCTTGCTTAACCTCGTCCTTGAGAAACCTTTCATTATATAGGAGAAGGAGAGATGGTTAAAGGAATGAGGATGATTCAACTAAATCTGAGAAGTCAGTGGGATGCCAACCATGCGAATGCCAACTCATTTTCTAGAAGATCCCCTTCTAGAACCTTCGTAACTTCTTCTCTTTTCCAAGCTTTAAAATAGGTTCGCACCCTACCTATAGAGTAGACTACGAACAATTCACACTCCAAGTATAGGTTTGCCTACGAGAATGAAGGATTTTTGCACCCTATAATACATGCATCTTGCGAACTCATCTTAAAAATATTCTTTTTAGAAGAAGACAATAGTCAATTTTCTCAGGAAAAAGGTCTTCATGAGAGCCTGAACACATAACTATAGAGACATCACCAGAGTGACCAAAATAATGTGTAATAGAATGCCCCAAAAGTATGAGGTTGGAACTCGTGACAACCAAAATACTTTGTAAAATGCGTGTGTGTGTCAGAAACAAGGAGCGCACCTAATCGGAAACCTGCAAACAACCAAGCATCTGCAGAATATAATACCAATTCTGAGGTAGGCATTCCCATGATCAGACCATAAATGAATAAATGTAGGTCATGGCCACCAATCATACACTATGGATCCATGTCATCAAAATGCTACATAGCCACCAGGAATACACTGTGTATCTATGTTATATGACTCAAATTAAGACATAGCCATACGACATACAAAGAGGATCTATGTGTCGATACAAATCATAAATATTCCACCGCAACCTGGACCAAAAAGATGAGACCCAGGGTCTTCAATCCCATCGTCTGAAAGTACGAATGTAGCCATGCGATTACATGTGTCGAAGTCGAACATGGTAGAAACAACCTGATTACTACTCATTGATGAAGACCATTAACAAGTGCAAGGGAAATCACCATTGATGTCAATGACTCCCAAGGTACTGAAGTACAATCCAAACGAATGTGAGTAAATGAGATGAAGTCAAACACTTGGTGAAATCTCTCGATCAGGGACCAATGATGTGAATCCACTGTTGAAAGTGAAGAGACCTTCCATTAAGGAATGTAGGTTCTAAGGTACTAAATGATTTCTAAGTCTGATTCCCGGATAATGAGTTGGAGTCGACGGAAAAATACTCATCATAGGAGGGCCTTGATGTATCCCCCATCAATGACATGAAATAAATAACAGATTTTGAGGGTGAGTCAAAGTATGAATACGATTTGAAACGGACACAGGGAAGGCTAACATGGTAAGAATGGACAACTGCAGATGGCCGACTCAATGGAGGGCTTGTCTAGACTTCTCTTAAAGATATGAACGGCACAACAAAGGTATTGGTAGCACTAACTCAAAGACAACCCAAGATATGACCTTGTAGTAAGTCGGACGAGAGACAAATGGATTTCCCAACCCGGATTCAAATGATGAACAGGGGGTGTCATGTTCAAGAGAGACACTCACTGCCATTAATACAAATACGAAAACACATCCCTTTCCCAAAATTTCCCCCACCATTTCTGGCGAGTACCTCTTTATTTTTACACAAGCTTGAGGAGGATAACATATGCTTGTCGATGTAATCTCATCCTTTGGACGAGTCCCTCGGAGTACATTTAACGAACCCTAGGAAGGAGTGGTTCGGTCCCATTACGGGTCTTTCAATGTTTGTTTAACGAGTCTAAGGATAGAAAACTTGAGGGTTTTTCATGTTTTGAGAGTCTGAAAAACACTTAAAGAGAACTCTCCCAGTTCCTTTTTCGTAAATTAGTTCTATGAGACCAAAAAAATGATAAACTATTGCTCATTGAACGTTTTCTTCAAATACTTTAACAAGCGTGAAAAGAACAAGATCGCTCGACAATCTTTTTGTTTTCATAGAGCGTGAAAAGAGCTTAAAGGATACTCCCTTATTTTTTTCGTTTTCGTGTTACCATAACGAGTACGAAAAGATGAGAAAAAGTATACTCGGTTGCGTTCTCATGTATTTTCGAGCACGAGAATGAACGAATATGGAGCTCGAGGTTTTTCCTACTAAACCCTAAAAAAGTAGTCGTACATGTGATGAAAAAAAGAAAAAATACTTGTACACCATCGTTCGGACTTCTAAGTCACTCTATCTGCAAAAAAACCATACTCACAAGGCCATTAGGGTATTAGGTTTTTAAGAAAAATAATAAAATTAATATAAAAATCAACAAGAAATAGTAAAAAAGTTGAATAAATATGGGTGAAAATCCCTTTTTACCATTTCATTGTTACTTTGCCAAAAACTTGTCCAACACACCTCATTTGTCCCCAAATTTCTTTGCTCTATTGTGGGAGATACAAGTGATCATTCGACAAACGGTTTCGTCCAACAATGTAATCTCTTGATTTTAAAACTTTTTCATGGATTAAAATCAATTTTTATTGGTAATTTTAAGTGTTTGAGTCCATTTTAGGGCCGGTGAATGCGCTCAAGCATTCTCGCAGGTGATCCATTCAGGACCTATGAGAACCTAATATTCTCGCAGGTGAGCCATTCGAGACCTGCGAGAACCTAATATTCTTGCAGGTGAGCTTCAGTGCGCCTACGAGAATCTCACACTGTGTGCAAGATTCACCTGTGAGGGTCGAAAGATGGATTTTCATGCAAGTTTTTACTCAATAAAAAATTATGCAAGAGGTTAAAACAAGTTTCTAACTTCCTTATCATGGCTCCATTATAGGTATTGACCATCATGATGTTGGAATGGAGAGAAAGAGAACACGAGGAGGAGGATTCCATTGCCGTAAATGATCCGGGTATAGTCGCTGCCCTTAAGGAATGTGGGCTCTTAAAAAATTTCAGGATCCCGAGCAATTTGAGCCCAACTCAGGTTTTTAGAGTACCTGGTCCACATGTGGGATGTGGATCAACAGGTATTTCATGTAGGGGTCCACACGCTCACACTAGATATCATGGATATCTACTTTTTGATGGGGTTGTCATGACATGGGTACCATGCTACTTTGACTGGAGGTAGACGCGGCGGGCTTCCTATGAGCGAGTATGTTCATCGATATTGTGTTCCCGAGGCAGAGAGAAGAAAGGGTAAGGTCGCCATCTGGGTTGTCCAATATCTTACCTTGTGGACTATCTTGTTTACCATCGCATGCATGATCGGGAGTGCTGCTCCGCACATGGCTCTCCAGAGCTACTTCCAATATGCAATAGAGTGCAAAGAGCCTCAGGTTTTCAACTGGTCAGACGCGGTTCTCCACAGTATGAAGAGGCAACTGACAAAGTGCAGAAGGGGTGATCTGAAGCAGTTCGGGTATGGGTCACTTTTGGTGTCATTCTTCCTTGAGAGGGTCCCACTACTGCGTCTACAGATGGATTGGGGTTTACCGACCCCACAACATCTGAGGATGTTGAGGTGGTGTAACCTCATGGCTTGGCCCGTAGCAGGGACTATAATCAAATATAACAATTTGTTTTTTGATTGGTTGAGGCCCTAGATGTTGATGATCGATGACTATGCATATGTTGGCTTGGATTTTCGAGGAGATCCAGATTTGGTTTTGCCTGAGGATGCTCAGTGGGGTGACTCAGGTAAGAAGTACACATTTTGTTATTTTTTAATGTTTTTTGCAAATTTTATGATATAAAATGTTTTTATGTCTTTAATCCAAGGACTAATCAAAAATTTATTTTGATGACACAGATGTGGGGTCGTATCGACCACAAGGAACGTCTCCCATTCAGAGATGAGGAGAAGTGGCTCTAGTGGAAAGATGGGATGCTAAGGACTATGAGGCAGTTGAACAGAACTTAGAGGGGTTGACTGTGGATGTCCCAGACATCGCTATTGGGGAGATCCCAAGGCGTTATCAGTGCCATACTGTGGGCGTTTCTGAGTCTCTTAGTCGACTACTCCATAGGGTAGCTCGAGAAGTTGTATGTTACCGTGAGCTTCATCCGTGACACTAATTTGTAGAAGCCATGGACTTAATATAATTTGATATTTTGGTCCTGGACAAAAAAAATTTGTAAAACTTTTGATCATTATATATATGTGTGTGTGTGTGTGTGTGTGTGTGTGCAACTTCTACTGGATTTTTTATTTATTTATAATACATGTGATGTGTGATTGGTTTTATAAAAGTCGCAGATATCTGTATAACACATAATTAGCTAGAGCATCAGTCAATGTATTTAGACATCTAGGAATGTGTTAATATTCGATATAATCAAAATGCCATTCCAAGAGGCAAATTCATAGATATACCTACAATAAAGTAGGACTTTGGATAGCATAGACATTACTTAACTATATCACTACTAGCTGTGAATCAAGTCATATAACCAGGCGACAGATACCAAGAAAAATAGCATTAGTCAACAACTCGATGACGATGTTATATTCTGCGATATTATTGGTCGCACGATCGAGGCACACACCTCGTAGACTGATAAGTTCGTTTGTAGGTGAATAAATTGCCCATGCAGCAGAAGCAAGGTTCTGAGTACTACGACTAGCGCCATCGACGAAGCCAATGTGGGGTAGTGAAGGCTCCGACATATGGAAACCAAGCACAATGTGAGGTAAGCGGTCGAGGGCAGAAACCAAATAACGAAAATCACACTAAAGTAACACACAAAAAGTATGATACAATAAAATACAATCACTCATAAACAGATGATCTAAGCATAGTACTTCTTTAAGTACAACTCCTTTCTGGGTTCACTCAAAGGGATACCATTGTAGTGCACTAACTCGTAAGCTCCTTTCTCCAACACTTGTCTGACGATATAAGGACCTCACCACATAGCTTCAAATTTTCTGGCTCCTAGCACATCTCGATTTTGTTCATAAAGGAGAACCAGATCACCTTCAGAGAAAATGCGTGGCTTGACATGTTTGTCATATTGGGCTTTGACTTGTTTCTTCTGGGATTCTATAACTAGGGTGTCATTGCGATGGGTTTCATCTAGTTGCATAAGATACAATAGAGGCTCTTATTCAGAAGAAGTGTTTGGGAGAAGTTTGATGACTAGCTTTAAAGAGAAGTTCGATGGCATCTCACATTCAATTGGCAAGATGGATTCTAGACCATAAACTAACTGGAAAGGTGTAAACCCGGTAGCAGACTTAATGGATGTCCGATAAGCCCACAATGTTGAAAACAACATCATGTGCAAACTCATTTTGTGAATCCCTATCATTCATCGAAGCATGTTTATGAGAACTTTGTTTATTGCTTCAACTTGGTCGTTGGCCTGTGGGTAATAGGGTTTTGAGTTTTCATGGCGAAGACCAAACTTTTCGGTGAGTTTGGACATCATGAACTTTATAAAGTGGCTACCATGATCAGTAACGATAGCTTGAGGAACACCAAACCGAGCAATGATGTGATTGAATATGAATAATGTTGTGGTCTTTCCAGTATTGTCAAATGTAGGCATCACCTCGACCCATTTCATAAAATAATCTATGACTACAATAATGTATCCATGACCCTCGACTGAGTGAGGGTGACATGCCACGAAATCAATACCCCATTTCGCAAAACGACCAATGGAGACTACAAGGTGTAGAGGAGCAGGGTGTGATTGTATCTTGTTGTTGTAGGTTTGGCAAGCATGGCATTTTTGGACAGCGATTATACAATCGTTGAATAAAGAAGGCCAAAAATACCTAGCTCATAAGATATTTTGGGCAGTAGCATACCCAGACATGTGACCACCACATGCTCTAGAATGGCAGTCATTCAAGGCTTTCTCGGCTTCGTCAAAGGTGAGACATCGGAGAAAAACAGAGTCAATCCCACGACGATAAAGAGTATCACCGAGGATAATATACTGACGGTCTTGGTAACGTATTCGACGACGGTCAGTGCTAGACAAATCGGGCTGGAAAGTTTGAGTTTGGAGATATATAATGATATCCCCATACCAAAGGTCATCGAAACTGATCAGAAAAAGGGATTCATCGGGTAAAGAATCCTCTGCTACATTTTTTATCTCAGAACAGGGAAGGTCACATATCAATTTGGAAAACACCAAGGATTTCTTGGACTTAGCGCGTTCGAATTCTAAGTCAAACTCCTGTAGTATCATGATTAATTTGGAGTATTTTCCCCCTGGCAATTGGCGTGTAAGAATGTGTTGCATAGGGTTGCAGTTGGAAATCACATGTAACACCCTGTTTCCCCCAACTTGTAAATATAACTGGACTGGCCAAGAACTATGGAAAACTCATAAATGTGAATATGTGATGTATATGGACCTGGAGGAAGAGGTCAATGAATGTGAATAACATTCTGAATTTATTGCAAGACTATTGATGAGGGGATGTGCAGAAAAGAGACCACGATGGCGGTGGAAGGCACCTGAAAAGGTGGCGTTAACTTCCACTGAGAATTAAATACTGTATTTGGACTCCACTGGCCCGGAGAACCAAAAGCGGCTCGCTGGCCCTGAAATTCAATGCCTCATAGGCTGGTAGGCAGATGGCTTGATGAGGGATGGGATGGTGAACCGCCCATCCGTAGAGCCGTCAGGCCTGATCGGCGCGAGGGTAATCGTGCCACATGCAACCTCGCGAGAGGATAAGGCATATGGCATAAGCGATTAGGAGGGCAGATGTGAGGGGAACTCTGGCATTACGCAGAGTGAGTGAAAGCAGAGAGGGAGGATTGCAACCTTCACTCCTGGTCACTGGCAAACAGAGAGACACAGTCTCAGAGAATCGTGGTCTCAGCTCGGGGGTGGCTAGTGGTAAATCCGTTGGGAGTCGCTATGCCTACGGTTGAGTGGAAACGAGCACCCCTCTCAGCAGTTGCTCCCACTTCTGAAGTTATTTCTGATAAGTGTTTTGTTCATATTGCATCTTGAAATTCATATGCTGACATATATGCTCATAAAATGTGAAATGGTGAACAATTACAGTATAAGAATGTCTGTGTAGTGTTTTGATAAGTAATGTTAGATATATGATTATAACAGAAAGACCACGCATGGCTTCTGTTGATACATGAATTTAATTTGGCATGGGTCGAACTAAGTTAGGCTTCCAACCCATTCTCAAGAAGTTGTTTACCCGTATCTACCTCTGGAAATGCCCTGGTATAGATCTCTTCACAGAGATTTCCTCCTTAGAAAGGTTCACCAAGAACCCAGAAAAAGGACTTGAACGCACAAGTCTTATTAATCTTGTATGAGGAGGAATGACCCTCTTAAGGTTCCAAGGTAGCAGTGTAGGGATATGTAACAAATCGACAAATGAGCTTTCGTCGGGTGACCCATAGCCATTCACGACCGTTAGATTGACGGAAGTAACGAGGGCTTTACATACCTCGCCCTTTTTCCCTCTATCTTCGTGAACAACGAGGGAATCAGGACGTGATAAGTCGTGAACCTCGAGAGTTCATCTGGACCGTCCATCCATTTGGGACGCATGTCAGAAATATGCAGAGAGTCGGGATATTTGGCATCGAGAAATCGGAGATCCTGAGGTCGATGGAATCGGGATGCGATAACTCGTGAACCCCAAGAGTTCATCTGGACCGTCCATCCATTTGGGACGCGTGTCAGAAATCTGCAGAGAGTCAGGATATTCGACATCGGGAAATCGAAGATCCTGAGGTCGAGGGAATCGGGATGCGATAAGTCACAAACCCCGAGAATTCATCTGGATCGTCCATCTGTTTGGGATGCGTGTCAGAAATCTGCAGAGAGTTGGGATATTCGGCATCGGGAAATCAGAGATCCTGAGGTCGAGGGAATCGGGACGTGATAAGTCGTGAACTTCGAGAGTTCATCTGGACCATCCATCCATTTGGGACGCGTGTTAGAAATCCGCAGAGAGTCGGGATATTCGGCATCGGGAAATCGGAGTTCCTGAGGTCGAAGGGGTTGGGACATCACAAGTCTCGAAATCCCAACGAGATCAGAGCCGCCCGTTTGTGAGAACACATGGCGAGATCGAGAGCCCATCAACATATCGAAGGTTTGGAAGGCAAGACTTCCAGAGCACCAGAAGTCACGAAAGCACAAGATTGGATCAGGACCGTCCGCTTGTGGGGACGCGTGGCAGAGATCCAGGCCATCAGGGAAAGTCCCGACAAGGAGGCCGTCCATCGGAGTTTGGCTCATCGGGATATCGGAGATCCTGGTGACAAGTTATCGGTGCCCTTTGGAATCGTGAAACGCGAAATCCCGATGAGTGGGGGCTAGCTATCCACACATCAGAAAAGGAGGATAGTGCCCAGCTGTCAACAAACCGGAGAGTCGGGATTCACGGAATTGGGAATTCCGTGGACATATGCACTTTGGCATTGAAAACCCTGAAACCTCGATGGGGGACAAGGCTGTGGTCTTGTGAGATAGAGGTCACATGGATTAAAGAATTATCCTGAGAGGCTAAGGCAGCAGAGGAGCGTATCGATATTCGGGGATCGGTGAACCAAATTGTTGGGACATCACGAGTGTCAAAACCCTGATGGACGGGAGAGATTCTTTCAGAGGATCTCCGAGTCTGTCCTGACCGTTAGATGTGGAAACAAGACGTTAAATTAACCCAGTATGCGGTTATGCTTTAGGCTAAGCAGCGAGTAGATCTGGATGGTCAGAGTCCACCCGTACAGATCTATGGCTGAGGTTCCATTCTGGAGCCCCCTTACTATTCTGCCTTTAATGGGGGGGGGGGTCTGGAATTGGACGCGCAACTCTCTAACGGTTGAGATTAAGTCATCATGATCA
>ML785729.1:558324-585452 GCA_009831015.1 Picea engelmannii
GGAATAGTGTGGCGTGTTAATTGGGGCCCCTCCCTGTCATGACGACCACCATGTCACGTTTCCCTCTCGCCACCTGTATTACATCTAAACGCGCGACGGGGCTTTTTCTCATTGGCGGTTCTCCACTCCTGTTGAGATTTGTTCCTATTGGCCAATTGCTGAACCAGCGTGGATTCGACCCCCTTGACCGATCGCTAGGCCTGTCAGGGTTCGGTGGTTGTAGGGTCGATTGTTTAGACATTACTGTAGCACCGAGGCACGAAATCCAAATAGGCACTACATTCCAATTGGACCATGATCATGACCCGCGATCTCATGAGAACGGAGAAGAAGAAAGACAGAGCCAGTTTGCGTTGGGTCTCCATGGTTATTTAAGGGTTCGAGTCTGACAGAGGACCAGAAAAATTTGATTTAGCTAGTGGGTATGTTACAAAGTGGTATCAGAGCATGGTTACAACACTCGGCCTAATTGGGCTCATGCACGAGTCACGCATAAACCTCGTTCAAAACACTCCTATGAGGAGTAATCCATTGACTTAACTCGCTTGTCCAGGATTAAAACTTGAAAAACGAGAACCCAACTGTGTATGCATGAGAGAGAGTTATAAATTATACGCAAATTATAAAATGTATTTAACTCTTGACTAATATCCAACGTTTGTCTTTTCACTCAAGCGGACGATCAATCGCGGAAACCTACAGTCGCAGAGTATGGTGACACACCAAGAGGTGGGAGCAGGCTCCCACAACAGGGATGAAGAGTCTGACGAAAGAAGAGCAATAGGAACCCCTCCAGACCTAGCTGAGACTATGAGGAGTCTCATGGTCGAATTGCAAAGCTGTAAGGCCGATAATGAAAGAATGATGAAAGAACAAGAAAAGAAAACCGAGATTAATGCAGTTTTACTACAGAGCTTATCCGACCTACATCGACAAATGCAACATGAACCTGAGATGCAGAATCATGGTCGTAGCAGTGGCCATACTGAGAGAAGCACGTCAAGAAAGGTCCACCCTAGAGGTAAAGGACTAGTACCAGACGATTCCACTGAGAAGGAAGCTGGTGATTCAGAAGGCTCTTCCAGCAGCAGGACCAGTTCCTATTCTCAAAAGAAACAAAAGAAGCAAAAGACTGCCAAGAGTAATAAATTTGAGGAATTCAAAAAGGCCAAACCTCCCTCCTTCGATGACGAGATAAAGAAGGGAGAGGAAGCTGAGGCTTGGCTACTTGGACTGAAGAAATATTTCAGAGTCCATGATTTCTCAGAGAACTTGAAGGCCCGAGTGGCCACTTTCAATCTGAACAGAAAGGCTTCAATCTGGTGGGAAGAACTTAAGAATATGAAAGGGGTCCGTGAGGAGGACCTGTCTTGGAAACAGTTTGAGAAGTACTTCCGGAAGAAGTATTTGTCGGAAAGGTATTTCGACGAGAAGGATAAAGAGTTTTATGAACTCAAACTGGGACAACTTACTATGGAGGAGTATGTCAACAAATTCCTTGACTTACTGAGATATGTACCCTACATCAAAGCAGAGAAGGTGAAGGCACAATGCTTCATCAGTGGGCTACCCAAGGAATATCGGAACCGAATTGAATTTGACGAGCCAAAGACCCTAGAAGACACTATAAGAAAGGAAACATATTGTCATGAACAATATGGACATCGGGCAGAGTCTCATGGAGACTGGAAACAGAAGAGTGGTTCGAGATTTCCGAAAAAGAGGATCAGATCCTCGGGATTTAAAAACTACAAGAAGAACCACAGAATGAAATTTCCAACCCGAATTGTACTCCAGCAAAACTTTCCCTCAGTGGATGGAAATAAAACTTTTGGACCTATACCAGTAAATACTAATAACCCAAAGAAAGAACCTCTGAAATGCTGGGGTTGCGGAGAAGAGCATCTCCTGAGAGACTGTCCACACCGACAATAGAACAGTCGGAAAATTTATAACATGCAGGAAGCTACCACGGTCAATGATGTGGCAAGGAGTGTGCCACAGATCTATGCAGCCTTGGATAATAACCAAGTTGACCACCAAGCTTCAGTGGTGGAAATAGAAGGTATGATTTTCAACCATCTGGTGTCTGTTTTGATTGACCCTGGTTCAAATTTGAGTTATATATCCCCTAGAGTTGTTGATAAGTGTAAGTTACAGCCACGAAAACAAACTAAGCCATGGTTAGTACAGTTAGCCACTGGCACCAAAAGAAAGGTGGTAGAGGCCATACCAGCCTGCCAGCTAATGTTGGGTAAATTTCCCACCCAAGCAACCCTTAATGTATTACCCCTGGGGTCATACGACCTGTTGATTGGTATGGACTGGCTGGCCGCCCATAAAGCCAAATTGGACTGTTACCATAAAACCTTAGGATGTGTGAGCACAGAAGGACAAATGATAACCCTTCAAGGGATCCGAAAACCGGTCTCGGTGAGGCAAATATTAGCCCTGCAAATGAGAAAGTATTGCCGAAAGGGATGTCCCCTATATCCAATACAGGTGCTAAAAAAAATTGAAGGCGCTAAACCCAACCCTCATGATCACCCTATCCTGAGAGAATACAGAGATGTGTTTCTAGAAGAGGTACCCGGTCTACCTCCAAGAAGAGACATTGACTTCTCGATAGAACTTGCACCAGGAGCGGTGCCGGTGTCTAGAACACCCTACTGGATGAGCACACCTGAGTTAGTTGAACTCAAATTGCAATTGAAAGAAATAATGGACAAGGGTTATATTCGACCCAGCGTGTCCCGATGGGGAGCACCAGTCCTGTTTGTGAAAAAGAAGGATGGTACCCTTATACTGTGCATAGATTACCGACAACTTAATAAAGTAACTATAAAGAACAAATACCCCTTGCCCAAGATCAATGATCTATTCGATCAGTTGGGAGGTGCGTATGTTTTCTCAAAAATCGACTTGAGGTCGGGATACCATCAAGTCAGAATTAAGGGTGAAGACATCCACAAAACCGCTTTCCGGACACGGTATGGTCACTATGAGTTTGTGGTAGTGCCATTTGGGTTAACCAATGCCCCTGCCACTTTCATGTTCTTAATGAACAATGTATTCAGTAAATTTTTAGATAAATTTATACTAGTTTTCATTGATGACATATTAATCTACTCTAAGAATAGAGAAGAACATGAAGAACATATTAGAATTGTACTGCAAGTGGTAAGAGAGCATCAACTCTATGCTAAATTCAACAAGTGTGACTTCTTTCATAAGCAAATACACTACTTGGGACATGTTCTATCCAAGGAAGGGGTAGCAGTAGATCCTGACAAGATTAGGTCTATCATGGAATGGCCTACCCCAAAGGATGTCTCAGACATCATATCCTTTATGGGATTGGCGGGATACTATAGAAGATTTCTAAAAGATTTCTCCAGGATTGGTTGTCCAATTACTGCCCTCCAGAAGAAGGGAACAAAATTTCGGTGGAAACAGCAATGCGAATAAATATTTCAAACCTTGAAACATCTACTAACCCATGCACCTGTGTTAAAAGTTGTTGACCCAGAAGCTGACTTCCTTGTATGCATGGACGCCTGTAAGGAAGGGCTGGGGAGAGTCCTTATGCAGGAAGGAAAGGTGATCTGTTATGAATCCCGGAAATTGAATAAACACAAGGTCAATTATGTGAATCATGATCTGGAACTGGCTGCCATAGTACACGCCTTAAAAATGTGGAGGCATTACCTCCTGGGAAGGAAGTTTGTGCTTATGACAGACCACTATGGATTACGGTATTTGTTTGATCAACCCAAGCTCAACGCTAAACAAGCTAGATGGATGGCCCTCCTTAGCGAATTTGATTTTGAAATCAAACACATTAAAGGGAAAGAGAATAGGGTGGCTGATGCCCTTAGCAGAAGAATGAGAACAATTCACCTGGTAGCGGTGAGTACCTGCGAGACAGATGTCAAGAACAGAGTCAAAGAGGCACAAGAAATAGATCCCTTCATCCAAAATGTGACCCTGTACCTACAGCAAGAACCTGCTGGAGAAAAATATGAAGGCTATCAGACGACCAAAGGAGGCCTGCTCACTTACCGAGATAGACTGTACATCCCCAATTGTGACGACTTGAAGAGGTTCATCATGGATGAATTACACAAAAGACCCTACACTGGTCACCCAGGATACCAGAAAATGATTACTGCCACCCGGAAACAATTTTATTGGCCTGGATTGAAAAAGGACAGCCAAATATTTGGCCCAATGCATAGAATTCCAACAGGTTAAAGAGGAACATCAACACCCCGCCGGACTACTACACCCTTTACCCATCCCAGAATGGAAATGGGAAACCATCTCCATGGATTTTATCACCGGATTACCAACTTCAACCAAACAGAATGATGCCATTATGGTGGTCGTGGATAAACTGAGCAAGTCCGCTCATTTCCTTCCCGTCAAATCGACCTACAAGGCGATATATATCGCACAGGTATTCATGAAAGAGGTGTTCCGACTACACGGCATGCCGAGAGAGATAATATCTGACAGAGACACAAAATTCACTTCCAAATTCTGGAAATCACTGATGGCGGGTTTAGAGACCAAATTGTTGTTTAGTACCACCTATCACCCTCAAACCGATGGACAAACAGAAAGAGTGAATCAAATATTAGAGGATATGTTAAGGATGCATGTGATGCATCAACCCAGGAAATGGGAAGACTACCTGCCATTGGTAGAATTTGCCTACAACAACGGCTACCAAGCATCCTTAAAGATGAGTCCCTTCGAGGTCCTCTATGGTAGGCCGTGTAATACTCTAGTCAGCTGGAGTAACCCTGTAAATAGGATTTCTATTGGACCTGATATGTTGAAAGAAATGGAACAACAAGTGACTCAAATAAAACAAAATCTGAAGGTCGCTCAGAACCGACAGAAAAGTTATGCTGATCAAAAGAGAACTCCAAGAGAGTTCAAAATGGGAGACCATGTATATCTCAGAATCAAGCCCAAAAGGAGTTCCCTCAAAATGGGAATCTGTGCCAAACTGGCACCCCGGTATTGTGGACCCTTTGAGGTTCTAGACAGAGTGTGACCTGTAGCCTATCGGCTAGCACTTCCTCCCACAGTAAAATCACATAATGTTTTCCATGTTTCATTATTGAAGAAATATGTACATGATGCTAATCATATAATTGACTGGTCTGTGATCCTGGTGGAACCGGAGGGCGAATTTCTACCAGAACCCCAATGCATATTGGACAGAAAGGAAACCCATCTCTAGAACAGAACCATTACACAGGTCAAGGTGCAGTGGAAACATTTTGGCCCAGATGAGGCTACATGGGAGATGGAAGATGCCATAAAACTGGCATATCCGATTTTGCTTACTTCTGTACATGAAATTCATGTTAGTATATAAGAACATCGAGGACGTTGTTCCTTTTAAGGGGGAGGGAATTGTAACACCCTGTTTCCCCCAACTTGTAAATATAACTGGACTGGCCAAGAACTATGGAAAACTCATTAATGTGAATATGTGATGTATATGGACCTGGAGGAAGAGGTCAATGAATGTGAATAACATTCTGAATTTATTGCAGGACTGTTGATGAGGGGATGTGCATAAAAGATACCATGATGCTGGTGGAAGGCACCTGAAAAGGTGGCGTTAACTTCCACCGAGAATTAAATACCGTATTTGGACTCCACTGGACCTGAGAACCAAAAGCGGCTCGTAGGCCTTGAAATTCAATGCCTCGCAGGATGGTAGGCGGATGGCTTGATGAGGGATGGGATGGTGAACCGCCCATCCGTAGAGCCGTCAGGACTAATCGTCGCAAGCGTAATCGTGCCACACGCAACCTCGCGAGAGGATAAGGAATATGGCAGAAGAGATTAGGAGGGCATACGTGAGGGGAACTCCGGCATTACACAGAGTGAGTGATAGCAGGGAGGGAGGATTGCAACCTTCGCTCCTAGTCACTGGCAAACAGAGAGACGCAGTCTCAGAGCATCATGGTCTCAAATCGGGGGTGGCTAGTGGTAAATCTGCTGGGAGTCGCTACGCCTACGGTTGGGTGGAAACGAGCACCCCTCTCAGCAATTGCTCCCACTTCTGAAGTTATTTCTGATAAGTGTTTTGTTCATATTGCATCTTGAAATTCATATGATGGCATATATGCTCATAAACTGTGAAATGGTGAACAATTACAATATAAGAATGTCTGTGTAGTGTTTTGATAAGTAATGTTAGATATATGCTTATAACAAAAAGACTACGCATGGCTTTTGTTGATACATGAATTTAATTTGGCATGGGTCAAACTAAGTTAGGCTTCCAACCCGTTCTCGAGAAGCTGTTTACCCATATCTACCTCCGGAAATGCCCCGGTATAGATCTCTTCACAAAGATTTCCTCCTTAGAAAGGTTCACCAAGAACCCAGAAAAAGGACTTGAACGCACAAGTCTTATTAATCCTGTATGAGGAGGAATGACCCTCTTAAGGTTCCAAGGTAGCAATGTAGGGATATGTAACAAATCGACGAATGAGCTTTCGTCGGGTGACCCATAGCCATTCACGACTATTAGATTGATGGAAGTAACGAGGGCTTTACATACCTCGCCCTTTTTCCCTCTATCTTCATGAACAACGAGGGAATCAGGACGCGATACGTCGTGAACCCCGAGAGTTCATCTGGACCATCCATCCGTTTGGGACGCGTGTCAAAAATCTGCAAAGAGTCGGGATATTCGACATTGAGAAATCGGAGATCCTGAGGTCGAGGGAATCGGGACGCGATAAGTCGTGAACCCCGAGAGTTCATCTGGACCGTCCATCCGTTTGGGACGCGTGTCAAAAATCTGCAGAGAGTCGGGATATTCGNAGGACGCGATAAGTCACGAACCCCGAGAGTTCATCTGGACCGTCCATCCATTTGGGACGCGTGTCAGAAATCTGCAGAGAGTCGGGATATTCGGCATCAGGAAATCGAAGATCCTGAGGTCGAGGGAATCGGGACGTGATAAGTCGCGAACTCCGAGAGTTCATCTGGACCATCCATCCGTTTGGGACACGTGTCAGAAATCCATAGAGAGTCAGGATATTCGGCATCGGGAAATCGAAGTTCCTGAGGTCGAAGGGGTTGGGACATCACAAGTCTCGAAATCCCGACGAGATCAGAGCCGCCCGTTTGTGAGGACACGTGGTGAGATCGAGAGCCCATCGGCATATTGGAGGTTTGGAAGGCAAGACTTCCAGAGCACCAGAAGTCGCGAAAGCACGAGATTGGATCAGGACCGTCCACTTGTGGGGACGCGTGGCAGAGATCCAGGCCATCAGGGAAAGTCCCGACGAGGAGGTTGTCCATCGGAGTTTGGCTCATCGGGATATCGGAGATCCCGGTGACAAGTTATCGGTGCCCTTTGGAATCGCGAAATGTGAAATCCCGATGAGTGGGGGCTAGTTGTCTGCACATCAGAAAAGGAGGATAGTGCCATCGTGAGATGCTAGCTGTCAACAAACCGGAGAGTCAGGATTTGAGGAATCGGGAATTCCGTGGACATATGCACTTTGGCATTGAAAACCCCGAAACCCCGATGAGGGACAAGGCTGCGGTCTTGTGAGATCGAGGTCACGTGGATTAAAGACTTAGCCCGGGAGGCTAAGGCAGCAGAGGAGCATATCGAGATTCGGGGATCGGTGAACCAAATTGTTGGGACATCACGAGTGTCAAAACCCCGATGGACGAAAGAGATTCTTTTGGAGGATCTCCGAGTCTGTCCTGACCGTTAGATGTGGAAACAAGATGTTAACTTAAGCCAGTACGCGGTTATGCTTTAGGATAAGTAGCGAGTAGATCTGGACGGTCAGAGTCCAACCGCACAGATCTATGGCTGAGGTTCCATTCCGAAGCCCCCTTGCTATTCTGCCTTTAATGGGGGGGGGTCCAGAATTGGACGCGCAACTCTCTAACGGTTGAGATTAAGTCATCATGATCAACGACGCTCAGGTGGATTCCGGACCCCCCTTTCCATTCTGCCTTTAGTGGGGGGAGGGGGTCCGGAATAGTGTGGCGTGTGGAGTGGGGCTCCTCCCTGTCAAAACGACCACCGTGTCACATTTCCCTCTCGCCACCTGTATTACACCTAAATGCGCGATGGGGCTTGTTCTCATTGGCAGTTCTCCACTCCTGTTGAGATTTGTTCCTATTGGCCAATTGTTGAACCGGCAGGGATTCGACCCCCTTGACTGATCGCTAGCCCTATCAGGGTTCGATGGTTGTAGGGTCGACCGTTTAGAAATTACTGTAGTGCCGAGGCACGAAATCCAAATAGGAACTACGTTCCAATTGGACCATGATCATGACCCACGATCGCATGAGAATGGAGAAGAAGAAAGACAGAGCCAGTTTGCGTTGGGTCTCCATGGTTATTTAAGGGTTCGAGTCTGACAGAGGATCGGAAAAATTTGATTTAGCTAGTGGGTATATTACATCACAGTAGTCTTGCGTAAAAGGAAATAGTGTCGGAATCGTTGAATAGATTGGACAATGGCCAAGGCCATTTTTTCAACATGTAAA
The DNA here is from genome assembly GCA_009831015.1 of Picea engelmannii. Taxonomy (NCBI): domain Eukaryota; kingdom Viridiplantae; phylum Streptophyta; class Pinopsida; order Pinales; family Pinaceae; genus Picea; species Picea engelmannii. The sequence continues at coordinate 566,878 of ML785729.1, forward strand.
TATTTGGTTTCGGTAGTGGTGAGACTTCGACTCAAATAATAAATGACATGTTCATCATGAGAATCATACTCCTGGACAAGAACCATATCAATGGTATAATCTGAGGCTGCGAGATACAAGAAATAATTGCGACTATAATCCGGTGGGAATAGGAGTGGAGTACGGGTTAACGTCAGTTTTAAGGCATCAAAAGCTTTGTTGGCAGTGGTATCCCATATGAACTCAGAACCTTTCTTGAGCAGTCGAGTAAATCCAAGAGTTAACTCAACATAGTTTGGGATGAAACGACGTAGAAAGTTTGCCTTCCCTTGCAAACTTTGTAGCTGGCGAAGTGAGGAAGGAGGAGGGAGATTTAGAATCACCTCGACCTTCAAAGGATATACCCAGATCCCTTGACGTGAAACAATAAAGCCAAGAAGTCAGCCAGATTCTACGCAAAAAAAACACTTGTGCGGATTTGAGCGTATGCAGTAAAACCAACATCAAAGGAAAATGGCTTGGAGGTGTGTAGGATGATCTATGTGGAGCATGGAATGAGCCAGTAAGTCATCGAGATATGGTTGGACAATGTGTTTTATATCATGAAAGGCATAGGACATAGCACGCTGAAAAGTCGTGCTGGCATTCTTTAAACCAAGGGGTAGTTTCCGGTAGGCAAAAGTGCCCCAAGGACAAATAAAAGCGGTCTTTATTGGTCGGCGGGTACGATATTGATTTGATTATATCTGGAGAAACCATCCATCAAAGAGAATATTTCACTCCCGGTGCAATCATCGATGATCTGGTCGATGAAGGGGGTGGGAAAGTTGTCTTTAGGACAAGCTTTGTTGATATCCCTATAATCAACACACATGCGGATCGTACCTTGTTTCTTGTTAACCGGAACAAGATTGGAAACCCAGTCAGTTAGAGCCACAGGGTAAATAAAGCTAGCTTTAAGAAGTTTCTCAACTTCAAGCTTGATAGCAGTTGCTTTACGTGGGTGGACCGGACAAAGGCATTGTCAGATGGGTTTAGCACCCGGGTATATATTAATCTTGTGAACAATAATGTCAGGGTCAATACCCGACATTTCTTCATAGCTCCAGGCGAAGAAGTCACGAAATTCTTGAAAAAGAGATTTATAGGTGACAATTTCGTCATTGGAACACGAAGCTCCAATGTGCACATTTTCGACAACTCTAGTTTTAATGGATATGTCGAGGGGGATGGTAGGTGAGATATTACTTAAGTTCCCTTCGTAGAACAAATCATGTGTAGACTCAGGAATGGTAGAAATGATGACAACGATCGATGGAGTCGAGATCCATTGGTAACTCTCAATGGTGTGTTGTTCCAAGAAGAGAATGGAATGATGATGTCCATCGTCCTAAGGAGTATCTTCGATGGACATAGCAGACACAATCATCTCGTCGGTAGGAAAAATGACACGGAATGGATCAGGAGATAAATCACCAAGAGAGGGGGTAGAAGGGGTTGTTGATTGAATGGCTTGATAAGCGGACTCGATTGGACTCAAAGGCATTTGGTTTCCATAACGAAGATGATCATCGGGGTTTGATACTATCCATAGGTCATAAGACGTAGGGGTTTCTCGAACAGAGGTGGAGATCATGTCGATCGAGACGAAAAACGGATGTGGAACATTGGGTGGTGGAATGGGGAAAGTACCCATCAGAGAGGAATCTTTAAGAAGACCCACACCGATATTCTCATATCTAGGGGGGGTTTTCGCAATGAAAGGAATGTTGCTGGTACGTGTATTAGAGTTAAATAAGGCCAATTGGTCCACCATAATTACTTTTCCTTGATGTGGGAAACATACGACATGGAAAAGAGTGGACACAATTGTGGGCATGGAATCGATCCAGCTACGGCCAAGTAAAAGGTTGTAATCAAGAGGAGTGTCAAAGACTTCAACTTCAACGTTGACCATTTTTCCTTCTAATGTAATAGGCAACAAAGGGAGGACACCGTAAGGCTTAAATCCAGAGCCATTAAAGGCTTTGAGCGTGTTGTGTGATTCGGTTAAGGGAAGAGAGTTGATGGCTTTCCAGCATGCAATAGACATGACACACATCGAGGCACCCTCATCAATGACTGTTCAACAAATGTTCTTGTCGAAGACAATAACTTGTATTTGGAAAGCGAGTTGAGGGGGTAACCTTGGAATGTGATCTTCCGAGTCAAAAATTATTAAATTTGTATCTGTAGGGTCGATTCCACCAATGGCTTTCAATAGTGCCTTTCGTTGTGTAGGACAACTCTAAAGGACTTCGAGAGCTGACATTGCTGACGGTGCTTGGGCCAGATCTTCTACAATACTGTAGTTCTGGGCAACACGCGCATGAGGATTGAAAGAAGACTTTCGAACAACACCCTTTGGAGGAGGGCGAAGAACTGTATCTAGGCTCGGTCATTCAAGATGAAGAGGACCATTGGTAGGTGGAGCCGAGAGAGATGGTTGGACCAACGAAGGAGGTATTTCATCAACCTTCTCTTTGGAGGGATAATAATTTTTGGCTCGAGTGTTAAGTGTGACGCCATTCTTCTTTGAATCACCTGTACACATTAGGACATAAGATGTATTGGAGGGGGAAGGTTGGTCATGAATGACCAATTGGGCCTGTTGTTGGGAAGGAAAGGGTTGTGACAACACGGTCGGGGTAGGTGGTTTTGGGGTCCCTTGAAGGAACTTAGTAACCTCGGTGCATCTCGGACAATCCTTAGTGTAGTGATCATCACCATAGATAATACAAGGGTATCGAGGTTGTGCTTATCCTTATCGTCAACAGGTTGTGGTTTTATCTTCTCAGATTGTGGATTATTTTTATCCTCCTTATTCTTACCCTTCCCTTTTTTGGATTTATTCTTTCTGGTGGGGGTAGATTGAATAGAGTTCACCTCAGAAGTTTTGTCAGTGGGAGGAGTAGGAGACAAAGCATGTTGAACATTAGAAGCAGTAGGCTTGGGGTTGGTGGTAGAGGCTTGTGCAGAGTGGGGTTGGGCATGGAAAGTGCCAATCACACCATCAACCGCATGAGAAGTAGAAGGAGTAGTTGAAGTAGCAGTAGTAGAAGGACGAGGTGCGTCAAGGAGCAAATCATAAAGAGTACCCATTTGTGAGTAAACAAGGTCAAGGTATTGAACACGACTGATCTCCTATTCTTCTGTGACAACTCCACCCATGGCGATGTCACGAGCGATGTCATTCACAAATGATTTCATGAACCACTCTGCCAGTAACTGATTGGGAAGTTCGAGTTTGATGAGACGTTGTCGTCATCGCCATTCATGGATGTGATCAGAGATATGAGTGGCTTTGGTTTGTTTGAAAGAACTCAAAATTTCGGTTCCTGTTTCGTATTGGATCTGTAACTGGTAGTGGGTGAAAAAATCCATGGCAAGGGTGTTGAAATTAGTGAAGAAACCTTGTGGTAATTCTATATACCACTTCGCGGTGGAACCCGTGAGAGTTCATTGAAAAAGATGTAATTGAATAGAGTCATCCATCAAAGAGTTGGATGAACACCAAAGGTGGAAAGTAATGACATGGTTGTTCGAGTCCTCTCCTTATTTACCATCGAACTTAGGAATGTCAGAAGGTAGTTTGGCCGGTATGGTGGGCCATTAAGGAGAGTGACGGATAGGATCGTTTAAAATTCTAGACAGATCGGGGAGGTCCAGGGTGGCTAAGAAAAGTAACTGTCTATTCATGTGGGGGTACTGGTGACTTTGGGGAGGAAGTCCCGTAGGTATACCAGTAGGACTGTAAGCAGTTTGCATATAATGTGACGATCTAGGAAGATTCGGTTGTTGGTGTGGAGGCATGTAATTCATAGGTTTGTATTGGGTAGGTCGGTTCCCTTGAACATGGACATTGGGTCCAACGTTCAAGCCCCAAATGGAATTGGATGGACCTAGATAAGGTTGGCCTGTACTAGGGGGTATGAAAGAGTTAGTTTGGGGTTGTTTCCCCCCAGTCGATTGAGAATTATTTTGGATAAGATAGTTCCAATACTGGGCCAAGTCTGCAGGGATGTTTTGTCTAGTGGGTGGGGTAGGTGGGGGTTGTCCTCCAAATGGAGGTTGTGTCCCAATCGGGATTTGACCTCCAGGGTGAAAATGTCCGCCAATAGGAATCTGGTAATTAGGCACAAAAGACTAGATGGTGCCACTAGGGTTGGTTCCTCCGATAAGGGATGGAAGAGACCCTATGGAAGGGGGTTGAGGAAGTGTCAGAATAAAACCAGGAACAAGATGGTGTCCAGAAGAAGTAGAAACGTCGGGAGTCCCGTATGGGATTTGTGTAGGAACGATAATAGAAGAATTCAATGCACGATATCCGGGGGGAAGCGTCGGGGTGAGTCTGGGTGGAGTCACCAATTTTTTTATCGGATAAATCAGTATATGCAGACATTAATAGATCTCCCTAGATCCACCTAGATATAGAACAAAATAGGATAGGACATGACACTTCCCCTAAGTCGTAATCATTGAATTTATCATTAAGGAAGGAATAAATGACATACCTTTAAGTATCGCTTCCTTATGTCTCTGTTGTCCCTGCTTCTCTTTCATAGTCTTGAGATATCAGATCTACAAAGACACAAATCGACCAAGATGAAAGAAACAATAATATATTCAATGAAGACCTAAACATGTGATCAGGGAGTCATGTAATAAAATAAGAATGATTTTATGGGAAAGGGACATGTCGTTGTATTTATATTAAATGAAAGTAGAAGATACAACCAGATTTCCTGGGTGTCACAAGATTCCTTTCGGTGGCCCTTCGTTCCAACACACACTTGCTCCACACTTGCATGAATAAGATCTGTTGTGGCTTGATGGATAAATAGAGGCCCCAAGCAACAATTTGAACAGGATTCCTTACACAATTCTGAATCTATTCTTTCATCAATTCTTTATTCAATCTTGCTTAACCTCTTCCTTGAGAAACCTTTCATTATATAGGAGAAGGAGAGATGGTTAAAGGGATGAGGATGACCCCACTAAATCTGAGAAGTCAGTAGGATGCCAACTCATTTTCTAGAAGATCCCCTTCTACAACCTTCGTAACTTCTTCTCTTTTCCAAGCTTTGAAACATGTTCGCACCCTACCTATAGAACAGACTGTGAACAGTTCACACTCCAAGTATAGGGTTGTCTACGAGAATGAAGGATTTTTACACCCTATAATACAGGCATCTTTTGAACTCATCTTAAAAATATTATTTTTAGAAGAAGACAACGATAACGTTTCTCAGGAAAAAGGTCTTCATGAGAGCCTGAACACATAACTATAGAGACATCACCAAAGTGACCAAAATAATGTGTAACACCAATTAGATTCAATATATTCCCACCATATCATATCAATACTGGAATTATATCTCAGACCATGTCCAACTGTGCCTCGTATGAATCTCAACACATGCTTCACAACAATCTAGTGTGTCTATATCAGCTAACTCATAAACTGGCTAAGTGCACTCACTGCATAGAAAATATTTGGTCTGGTGTTAACCATATAGATCAATGATCCAATTAGTTCTATGTACAGAGTTGAATCAATTTCATCAAAATTAGAAGAAGACACACTTAGTTTCTTCAGATTCGTCACCATTGGTGTAGCCATGGGCTTCAAGTTCAACATCCCAAAATTCTTCAATATCTCAACTATGTACGTCCCCTTACTCAGGAAGATCTCGTCAGTTCTCTTCCACACCTTTAGTCCTAATAAGTAGGGCATCATACCAAGGTCCATCTCAAACTTAGAGGTCAACACATACTTACATTCAAAAATAAGGCTCTCTGTACCGGTGAGGAATAAATCATCAACGTAGAGGAACAAAATCAAGGAATTACCATTAACAATATTATAGTACATGTTGGGATTGACAACACTTTTATTGAATCCAAAAAATCATCAGGTGTCCATCAATCCTCACATACCAAGCTCGAGGTGGCTACTTGATTCCATGCAAGGCCTTCTTCAACCTACACACATGAGACTCCTTCTCATGTATGACGAAACCATCTGGCTGATCGATGTATACTTCTTACTCAATCTCTCCATTGTGAAAAGGTTGTCTTTACATCCATTTGATGTACTCTCTAACCCATGGATGATGCAGGGGAAATAATAATCTGGATAGAAGTGTATCGAGCAAGAGGAGCAAATGTCTCCTCATAATCTATTACCTCCACATGAAAGAATCCTCTAGCAATAAATCTCATTTTGTGCCTCTTGATTCTCCTGTCAATTGTGTGTTTGATCTTATATATCCATTTGGAAGTCACTACAAACTTCCCCTCAGGTCTTGAAACAATATCCCACACATAATTCTTCATGATGGACTGATGCTCCTCTATCATGGAATCTCTCCATACTTGTTGGCTAGATGCCTCCTCATAACAGGAAGACTCAAAATCAATGATGTGGCTAATAGCTGCGGCATAGTGCGAATATCTCTGAGGTCTATTTATCTCTTAGAAGGTACCATGAGGAGTTGCATGCCTTCTTCCTCCTACAGAGTCTAATGATCTCTTCTGACCTACTGCAATATCTCTAGGAACATCAAATGCTCCCTTTGGGACTTTGTAACTGTTAAAAATTGAGACTGGCAGTAACTTCTCTACTTTGTCAGTAACTGCCCTCATCTGGGGTTGCTCTATGTGGAACTAGCTCCTCCACTCTCTCTCTACAATTGCTTCCTCTGTAGCTGCTCTATCTAGAACTAAGAGTGGCTCAATAACTTCTCCCTCTGGAGCTGAAAATCCTACTTGTCCATTTTGCCTCATTAGTTGCTCCCTCTTTCTAGGAGAACACTCTTTCCACAAGCCCTCTTCTTAACACAAAGAACATCATCTTTCAATGGTACCCAATTGGTATTCCAATATGACACATGATCCATCTTTGGAGGTATTTCTCCAATTAGCAATATCAAATATTTTCCACAAGCATATTATGAGAAGCAAGGGGTCATGGAGAATCTCGTTAAATGCCCCATTAACACGATGTTGCCTCACCTTTTATACATTTTCCTTTACTTCAGGATGGAACCCACTCATTAAGAAATCCTGGTCAATTTCACAAGATGAGAAATTTGTGCCTCTGCAATGCCTCCCATCAACCTTTATTACTTGTCTCTTTGGGTTCCTGATCGGTCATCATTATAGCCTTGCCTCTAGTATAGTCCATGGAAAAACAAATCACAGGATAACAAACCATAGCCCGAGAATGAGTAATAGAAAAGGAATTCTCCACCATATGTTCTACGGTACTGGTCAAAAAAATGAAATAGTGATCTATCTCTTTCAAGAAGGTGATGGAAATAAGGATTGTCAATGAGTACAAAGATGATGGAGGAAACAACCAATGATGCAACAGTCTCTACTATGATTTATGCCTAGAGAGTGGATTTCCTCGCACCTGCCACTGTCAGGAACGACAAACTTCATCCATCCAATGATCCTTTATGGCTCAATCGAACATAAAACATTTTATACAACACAATTAAAAGGTATCTGTAACATGGGATACACGACATGAGGGGAAGCCATATTGAGAGAAGGGGAAACAAGACTTTGCGGTTAAGGTATCAAACATGCACACAATTTGCATTATACACACTGTGTATTTCCTACCTCATAGCCCATTGTATCCTCTATTGATGGATACCATTATCACTTGTTTAGACACTTGAATTTATGAATATGAGCAGTTCAAAGAAGAAACCCCATAGATACCTTCTAACTCGACACCAATAAATAGATCCCTCTAGTTGATTTGCAAAGGAGGTGCCAAAAAATTTCTTCTTGTCTCATTTTCCACAGAGAATTATCAACTATGCTTTGAGATACGTAGAAATGGTGTTGGGATCAATTCTATCCATGCCAATCCACCCAACAGATAACTTGTGGGGTAAATCACACCATTTTTGTTTTCTGTTAATAGATCACATCTATACTTCTATGTCTGGGCTACACAACCTTAGAAACGAAGTTTGTCACCGGGGAGGTTTTACAACCCTATCAATACTTTCAATAGCTAACAATAAATATTCAATGAGAAGTGTTACCCCCATCTTCCCTCTTCGACAGATGCTACAGAAGTTCCTTCACAAAAATGGCTCTAGGATTTCAAATTTCAGCACTACTAGATCAATGTATGACAATTCTAGCGATTGGAATCAAGTAAGGTGATGTCAGAAAGGAAGACAAAAATCTCCTTTACCTCTCAAAGAAACCAACAACCATAATGTAGGAGAAAAGCTCTCTTTGCTCTTACTCCTAAGCTCACTTAGGACTACATCCTCAAAAGTCTTATATTCCTGGGCTCTCCAATTAGAAAGTCACACCCAGACAACCTGCCCTGATACCATGTTGTTTTTCTTCATATAAGATATGGTCGATATGTTATTACAATGATGAGTGTTCCATATATAGGGAACATATGGTGACCATCCATAAGAGGATGTGTCCCTTGAATAATCAATAACTATTTATTATTATCATTTACTTATTATATATGATATTTAATAATCAATAATTATATTATTAATAATTATTTTAAGAGAATGTCTTCCCAATATTATCCAAACATCAACATAACTAAGTTTTACAAATTTCTTATTTTTTTTAATTTTAAAGTTAAAGCAAAAAACTTACAAACTAAAAAAAGCATGTAAAGCAAATAGACTCTCAAACATTGACAACATATCTAAAAATCCATTTGCAAAAAGATGAAAGATGAAGATTAAAAAAAAAAAAAAAAAAAAAAACCACCAAAACACCACATTAAAAGATCACTAGTCTAAGAAATAACCACCAAAACACCACATTAAAAGACCACTAGTGTAAGAAATAATATAATAGTTGAACTATTATTTCAAAAGTCCTCATAACACGTTTTATATTAATTATCAAATTATTTTCCATATCATATGGATCAAAACCGTGGAGGATAAGAAGAGCCTTAAACATGTTTCTAGTTTCAAAAAGTACATTAGAGGCATATTTGTAAGTAATGATTTATTTATTTTAAGTGTTTATCAACAAGAGTTGGTGGTAAGTGATGTGTAATATTATAATAAATATATTAATTATGGTTTTCTTCATATGAAAATATAGTGGAAATAGAGTGGGAGGGGTATGGCCATGAGCAAATCAAGAATGAATTAAAATATGTTCTAAATAATATATGTAAATATGTTGAAAGACACACGAAACATATGGTAATCGAGGTAAATTATTGTAAATTTTGTCTTTAGTATGAGAATTTAGTTTATAAATTTTGTCTTGAGTATGAGAATTTAGTCTTTCTAATCAATCAATAGTATTTATTAATTTGTTTTTAATTTCAAACATGTTAATTGTCATTATTTTATGTTTTTATGGTGACTTTTAAGAAGGAGAAGAATAAGAGAGATGACAATGATGATTTTTATGGATCCTTTAACAATGATTGATTTAATGGAATTTTATATTTATGGAGTGGCCATGGACCACTTTTTACACTAAAACTATATTTTAGTCTATACGTAGGATTCATATTTCCATTTATTGGCAAAAGACCATTTGTTTAAATGGAGAAAACATTTTGCTGTATACTTAAGATTCTCCTTTCCCATGGGGTGGTGGTAGTGTTGGGTATGTGTTATATTATTTGTATGGTTATAACTAGTGTTATATTCTTTGTGGGAGTTCGAGGGCAGTGCCACCGAAAAAAAAAAAAAAAAAAAAATTGACGGTTTTTCACGTCCGATTTTGGACGGTTTTTTGACACATGGTTTTCTCCGATGGTTTTCTATTTCTAGTTTAGGAATTAGGGTTGTTGAATAATCCGAGTTATTGGATTGGAGTTTTGGATGCTATGGGATCCTATATGTATATTGTATTGTAAACAATGTATTAGGTGTGAATGAATATAAAATATGTCGGTTTTCCCGATTTGGGTTTCTAAAGAAAAAATCTCTGTGTAATGTGTGTATTTTCTATTATTTCTTTTATGTTATTTTATAAAAAAATTATTTGCAATAAAATATTGTACAAGGTTAAAATCTACAACTAAACCATGTATTACATGGATAAAATTAATTATTGCAAAAAAATATTGTAACTTTATAGGATAATTTTCTTTTATCTTGTTTATTGTGTATTAAGATATGTTGATTAAATCACAAAATATAAATTCAAATAAAAAATAAAAATTGCTTAGAGTATATAATGAAAATGAAAACTACATAAGCACAACCTATACAACCTATTCAAACTTGATCGTATTAGAATTCCTAAAATGAGAAAATACAAACTCTAAAATAGAATTAGAAAGTGAATTTGAATGTCATAAAAGACGCATTCAAGATGCTCATGAGACGTTATAAGTACAACCTAAGGATACTACAAGGATGTAACCAAGACTCTCACAAGACGCTAGAACAATGCTTAGTAGATACACATAGGATGCTAAATATTAAACATGTGGAAGCTATTGAAATGCTATAAGGACACTGCAAGGACACTTGGCAGATGTTAAATTGATGCCGTATGGATGTTATATGGATGGTGCAGGAGGGATCTTGTGACACTAAAGGATTATAGGACACTAAGAGGATGATAAATACAGGAAGATGAATGTTATAGTTATACTTAAAACCACTACCTAGGACATTATAGAGATTTCATATGATGCAAATAGGATGCTAAATATTATAACATGAATGCTAATGGGATGATTAGTATAAGGATATTAAAGACATGCAATAACAATGCTTAAAGGACACTAAAACAACTCTAATCCAACATGAAAGTGATGTATAAAGGATAAAATAATAATCAAATGGATGTATGACAAGAAGCAACAATGATTCTTTTGAGATGCAAGATAATGTAAAAAAGGAATTGTAAGGACACAAAAACGGATTCCTACCTATTATATCATTTTGTGTGTCTCCAATTTACAGCAAAACATGTGAAAATTTCATGATATTTTTTATACATTTTATTGTGTTTTATCATAATCGAGTTTCTTTCTATTTTGATTGTATTAAAATTCTCTTGGGAATTCAAGGGTATGACCAATTGAGAGTTATAGAGATAATTTCACCACTATATGGTTTTCTCAAAGTATGAATGACTATTTCTCAAATTTGTTTCTCTCGTGTCAAATTTGTGGTGATGGACGAGTCATGATTATACAAAGAGGCATTGCTTTAAATAAACAAGCATCCCTATTATATGCAAAAACAAATGTTGGAGTAATGTCTAGATAATAATAAGAGGAAATCTAGGGTGATGGTAGAAGGAAGAGGGCGAAGACCAAAGGTGTGAGAGCTAGAACCCTAATCATTGAAGAAATTTGATATTTGAGCCTAATGGCGAGAGTCTCACATTTCATTAGTGGAAGGAATATATTGAAGACATGTTGAAGAAAAGAGAAAGGCATATGAGGAACATCTCTCGAAGTGTATTGAGACTCTTGAAGATCAAGATCTACAAATAATACTTTCACCGTAGTCATCGCAATGAGTAAAAAAAAACATCATTTTCTTACTATAGTTGAAGAAATTCTAGTTAAACCCTAATAGAGAGAAGTTAATAAAAGAGTAGGAATTTGAATGAAAAATAATAAAAAACCTAATAAGAAAAGTAATATAGAAAAAGGACTCTAATAAGATTTCTAAAAAAATATGAAAAAACATAAACAACAAAGGATACTTTTATATATGAATAACTTATATTAAGAAATAACAAGATGTATCATATTCTAGATCCACTAAACCATATTTACCATATTTAAAATAGGAATGTGGATATTAAACATCTAAAAAAGTATTTCAGTAATAAGTTGATATGCACCAAGAACCTAAAATGTGCAATTTAAACAATTCCAAATTCAAAAAAGTCAAAGTTATAAAAACAACTATTAATATGAAGAAAAAAAATTATAATATTAAATTACATACACATTTATAATTAAAACAAGGCTACTAGGTAGCATATACCTGCCGGATATAATAATGAAAGTATTATTTAAGGAGATAGGGAGATAAGGAGTAGGCATGAAATGATTAGATGGTAGGAATATTTATTACAATAACATTGGGGGAAGTGAAGGCAGCAATAAGACTACAAATTTTTTGGCCAATAAGATATGAGATTTAAAATTTAAAATTTAAAATTAATCATTATTTTTTAAAACTTTAGATAAAAAGATGTATATTTTATGGTCAACCATGAACTAATAAAAAATAAAACCTAACTCAACACTATATACCATACCTATATACAGATATAATAATAGAGATATAACATTAACTACACTAATCATCAAAATGGAGAAAATACAAAATATTACCATTTATGATAATCAAAAGATTGATAAATCTCATAAACCAAAGATTTGAGGAGAACCATGATGCATAATTTTGTTCACTAAATAACTAAAAGATTCAAGAGCGCTGAGGAAATGTAAATACAAATATTTATATAAGTATTTGAATTTTCTTACTAAGTAGTAGTAAGAATAATGAAAAATGAAAGATATTTATATATTTTATTTATATATAAAAAAAATTCAACAAAATTAAATATTATAATATATATTTCTATCAATTTGAATTTTCAAAATATGAAAATAATATAACTTCATATATTTTTATGGTGATGATGAGTAACGTCCACTAAAACTTAATTGGTCTATCAAACCTTCATTACTTGTGATACTTTAAAATTTTGTTTCTATACTAAAAAAACATTATAATATATAAACTTTTTTTCAATAAAACTAAATATTATAATATATATTTCCATCCATATATTAATTTTCTCACCATCTTCGTTGTCCGTTTATGGTTTACCTCCCCACGAATCCAGGAGAGACACAATTTGTGTGTATACTCTCTAGGGATATTGTTGTATATATCTCGCCTACTTAACAACCTCGCTCTTTAATACTTAAATATTCAATATGCTTGTATGCTCTTCACATGTTGCAATATAAAATTGTCATAAACTTACTCGAGACAATGTTTATAGTGTAATTTATATAATATAAACTTGGAATCTATTCAAAGTAATTTGTGTTGTACTTATTTTGCGTGTTAAATAAAAACATTTATGATGTTCTTACATGTTCACTATTTTTAATTTAATTTTTTAATAGATTATAAATTATTTATTTAAAACATAATTAATCAAAATATGTGAAATAAATCAATAGTAGGATATTTTTAGCATCTTAAAATATAATATAATTGTATGTTTTTATAAATTTTTATCTTTTACATTGTACTAGAAAATTTTCATAAAAATTGTGTGGGTAGTTTTGAAAAGTTACTCTACTCATCATGAAGGATAAAAAAATTAATAGGATGGAAAAGAGTGTTGAAGAATGTATTTAAAGAGTAGGAAAGGTTAATGATCATTGGAGAAAGGAACTAGAAGAGAGATGGATAAAGTCAAATTGGTGGTTGAGATAAAATATTCAAAATTGGTTGTTGAGATAAAATATTTAAAATTAGTAAAAACTTAAAGTGAAAGAATTGTGGAGATTAATAAAATAATGAAGTATTTAAATTTTCCATTGAACGAAAATATTAAGTTGTTGAGAATAATGGATTAGAATTAGCTATAAGAATTCATAATACTTCATTAAATGAAATAATCATATATTCAAATTAGTCATTAATAAATATATTAAATTATGGATCTTAATAAAGTATTAAGAGTAGTTGAGTAGATTAATGATGAAAATAATAAAATTTGGGGATAAATGAAAAAAAGGGTTAAAAACCACAAAGAATGAAGATAATAATGTAAAGGAATTAATTAGAAAAGGTAAGAAGAACACAAAGAATTAATTAGAATAGAGAAAGAGAACACAAAGAATTAAGAAGGTTTTTGCAAGGTGGAAATGATGAAACGGATGGAACATTTAAATTGGGAGGAACCGAAGTAAAGTGAGAAGATCAAACAGGGGAGGGGTAGAATAAAAATAGAACAATGACTAACAACTTAAGATGAATGGTGGGTTTCGAGGATTAGCTAAGTTTGTAGTAATCTTGGTGATTAAAATTATTAGTATGTTTTGGGGAATTTGACTTCAGCCATCAATTCTCTTCGTAATCCTCCTTCCTCCCTTCAATCGTCATTGGCCTTTCCTACTCTTTAAATACATTCCCTAGTACTCTTTTTCAACATATTAGCTTCTTTTTCCCTTAAAATGGGTGAAATGTCCTTTCTTGCTCTTTAAATACATTCCCTAGCACTCGTTTCCAACATATTAGCTTCTTTTTCTCTTAAAATGGGTGGAATGTCTACTCGAAATGTTGGACATTTCAAAACCACCCATAATTTTTTATCGAGAAATTTTTTAACATTATGACTAACTCTAAAAGCTTACATTCTCAAATCTTTTACATTAAAAAATAATATAATAATAATATAATCAAATATTAATAATTAAAAAATAATATAATCAAATATTAATAATTAAAAAATAATATAATAATAATATAATCAAATATTAATAATTAAAAAATATTTTTAATTAAATAATGATTTTAAAACTTCAAAATAAATTAAGTTTATAATAATTATTACATTTTATGTATTGAATTGCAATATTTTTCCAAATCGATCCTCTTTAAATAAATTACTAAACACTCATCATCAATGTATTTTGCTATTTCTGACTCTTATGAAATATTTACAATGTTTAAAACTACATTTAAATATACAACTCTACAATAAAATCAGATTCCTTAAACTTACTATTGACTTTTAAGACTTGAATTGTACCAAATATCTATCTCTTTTTTTTAAGAAATAAAATAATGATGATGATGGCGGTGATTGATGTCCAATGAGATCGAAGTTGGTCTATCTGACCTTAAGAAGGTAAGAGATTACTTGGAATTCTTTAGAATAAGAAATAAATTAATGATGACGATGGCACTGATTAATGTCCAATGAGACTGAAGTTGGTCTATCTAACCTTAAGAAGGTAATATATTACTTAGAATTATTTAGAATTTTATGTCTCTACTCGAAACACATTAAGAGAATTGCTCCAAGATCACCATAGCTTTGTTGAGTAAAAAGGTTAAGAATGTTGGTAGTGTGACAAATATTTTGAAATTGAGATCTAATATAGGTATATGTTGGACACTCCAAGAGAAAGTTCTTTGCATAGTCAACCCTCTTACTGTCAAAAATAAAGATGACAGACTATTTATCTGGGAATTGACCAACACCTAGTTTCACTATGAAGCTCATGATAATTCATTCTTATTTTAGCAATGTTTATTTTATTCTTTACACTATTCAAGATAAAAATGTATGTTTGATCTTCTAGATTAGGGTTGATCACCTCCTTATAATATATTAATTTATTTTTCCCCTCTAACTCTTCATCACACTACAATTTCTCCTTAAATTGTGTTGTAATAATATTTTTAATATTATCCTTACTCTACAATATGATCTCCTCCTTTATTCCCCAATGGTTTATCCAAGATTCTGCATCCTTATGCCATCCTCGCTTGAGCCAAAGGTTGTTTTGGCTAGAGTTTGAAGAAATTTTAGGAAGCCTCTTATCTTCCATGTTGCTTAACTTGTTCTTATACATTAGGTACCTGGTCATAGCCATGCTCTCAATGAGGGAAACAATCGCTTCTATGAGGATAGGATAGGGTGTATTTCCTTTAATTTTGAGATTGTAGGTTATAAAATTCTTTTGGACCTACTCTATCTCTCTCCACGACTCTCTAGAGATATTACATCCCCAAACCTCGCATCCATATAAATAATCAGAGTCAAAAGAGTCCCAAAGAGGAGTTTCTTTTATCCCATATCCAAAGATCCATTGATTTACAATTATTTTTCAAGCCCATAATAAGCTTTCCACCCTCCATTTATCCTTTTCTCAATGCTATAATTCCAGTTGATCTTGTGATGAATATTTGTTCTAAGATATTTCTAGGAAGGAACTTCTTCCAAGTTGTTGTTGTCATATACAAAAGTATCACAGGTGATCTTTTTGGATTTAATTATCATGAATTTTTTTTTGTCTGTATTAACAGTCATACATGTCTTGGGGTAGACATCTTGGAGGATTCTTAGTTTCTTGTCAATATCATAGGGACTCCTTTTCATAAGAACAATATCATCAACAAAAAGAACAAGAGTGATGACTATACTAGTGAGAGTTGAGCCGACACACCCCACTTCTTCCAAACACTCTTCTAACTTGTCAATGCATATGCCAAAAGGGGTAGGGGATGAGGGAAAACCTTGTTTGACTCTGATATTGCAGTTAATGTCTTCTGCCCAGCCCTCAATGTTCCTAAAATTGGTAATAAAATTCTCATACAACCTTGTCACAACAACCCTCATCTCAAAATGAACATTTGTCTCTTCCATCCTATTCCAAAGGCTTGTCCTAGGTACTGTGTCAAAATATTTTATAAAGTTGATGAAACAACACATGAGAACATTTTTATTATTGTGGCACTCCTTCGCAATGTTCTTCAATAACACACTACTACATTGGGCGGAAATTACGACGAAATATTAAGACGGTTTAAAATTTCGTTGTAATTTTTTGTTTCTTTTTTTGGACTAAATTTACTTCTTTTTTTCAGGGTCCAAATGTTCGTCACTCTAGCGACCAACATTCCACGTTGGTCGTTATAGCAATGAAATTTAGTCGTTATAACGACCAACTATGTCACGTGTGAGAATCAAACGGTCATTGACTTATTGTTTGGTCAATTTGACCGAATTTGTCAGAAGACCGACGAAATCAATCCTATATATATCTCAGTTATGACAAATTTTCTATAGTTGTGACAATCATTTTCTACAATTGCGACAATCATTTTCTACAGTTACGACAATCGTTCGGGTGTTCTGATGCAATGGTGTTCTGGTTTTTTATGAAATCTTGATTTCAATGCTCTTTCAAGAAGAGAAACATTGAATTGATCAGACTCTACATAGATGATATTTTGAAGGTCAATACTTAAAATTTTTCTATGTGATTTAGTAATTTGGTGGTATTGAACTATTTTATGGTTTATTTTCACTCCTTAAATCAGATTTTATGGTTTATTTTAACTCAGAAAGATTTTATGGTTTATCCACTTTTGATAGAGTAAAAAGATTAATGATTCAACTACAATCACTCTAATTAGATTCAATCACTCTAATTTTGTTCTTATATTTCATGGAACTTCTTGAATATCTAAGTATCATTGCCTACGTAAATTCAAATTTAGGGATTCCTCCTTGAGTTGGAAAAGGACCAACTAGAAGTGAAGAGCAATGGCTTTTGTGGTGATATTGGGCATCAATACTCTTGTGTATCCCTAAAGCTACCCTATTTTTTATTAGGGACTTGATATTATATAGTGTGATTTTGGGTCATAATAGATCCACCTCCTCTTATTAATGAAATATTGTGATTTCGGAGATGAATCAAAGTATGAGGCTTTAAACTTGGACAATAAAAGATGTATAGTGTACCGTTTATCATTACCATGCCAAGGAATTGCTTGCCATATTTGATTGGTTGTCTCCAAATTAATTTTCTTTACATCATCATTTTTATGAGAATTAAAGTTGCCTTTACGCTTCTTATGTCATGATTTATTTTTCTCCCCAAACTCTTTCTTGCACTTCTATCAATGTTGTTCCTCAATTTTGAGAACATAATAGTAGGTGGATCGCAACAAAGAGATTATTAGAAGATTCATTTATGTTTGAATGTTTATGTGTAGGTCAATGTGTTGTTTTAGAACCAAGTATCATTTAGATTCCCAAATAGCTAGTGTTGTACGTTAGATATGAAATGCATTGGTTTCATGCTTTGTTCCTTATTTTTTCTAGTTGATTTTAGGTTTCATGCTTTGTCCCTTATTTTTTCTGAACATACTGTATAATTTTCATTACAAATATCTAAATATATACCAAATTATTTGAATAGATTTGTATATTGTACTTATAATGTTTCAATGGATTTGTTGTAATAGGTAATTACAATGTCAACTCCAGACGAGAAAAGAGAGCTTGTTATGTTAAAGCGGCAAATGGTGATTCATGGTGATGGTAAATGTTATTGCCCTTGTTGTGAATGCAAGGGTTTTAATGGAAGAAGACTACCTTTAAAAATAGTTGAAAAACGTTGTAGGGAGAATGGGCATGTTGAAGGGGGCAATGAATATCGTCCCATGGTAAGTAATTAGTTAGTATAGATCTTTAAGGGTATTATACATTAATTTATTTATTTTTTTAATTTATCTTTCAAAATAATATTTGTGATATATTTTAACTGTATTTTATTGCTTGTATTGTTTTTATTAAATAAAAATCATCCTAAGAATGTGATGCCTCCTAGCAGGAGACATTTTCATAGAAATAATGCTGAAGAACAAGCTGAACTTAATCGTGTGGATAATGATGATCATGTTATTCCTATGGAAAATGATGATATTAATAATACAATTGATGATGATGGGACAAATAGATTGATCCAAGACATTTATAATGCTCCAATGGATGATGAT
>ML785730.1:0-25574 GCA_009831015.1 Picea engelmannii
AAGAATAAGAAATATTGGTTAGTTCAGTTAGCCACATGAGCTAATAGAAATACCAATGAGTTGGTTAAATATTTCCCAATAGACATGAATGGACTCAAAACAAAGGTATATGTGAACATTATACCTTTGGGTTCATATGACTATCTAATTGGCATGGATTGGTTGGAAAAACACCATGTTGTCCTAGATTGTTACAACAATAAAATCACGTGTCTTAATGAGGGAGGTAAGCAAGGCAAGATTCAAGTCATTCTGAGAGTTTTAGTTTTTAAAGAGATTTCATCCATGTAGTTGAAAAAGAGTTTCAATAAGGGATGCCAAATTTTTGCAACCCATATGGATGAGGAAACCAAAGATAAAGTGGAAAGTATTGAATACCATCATGTATTAAAATATTTTGAAGTTATTTTTTAGGAAATCCCAAGATTTCCACCGAAGAGAGACATTGATTTCTATATTGATTTTGTTTCAGGAGCTGCCCCGATGTCCAAGATACCCTACGGAATGGGCACACCAGAATTGAAAGAGATTCATATGCAAATTGAAAAAAAAAATTAAGAAAGGGTATATACACCCAAGTGTGTCACATTGGGGATCCCCAGTTATTTTTGTAAAGAAGAAGGATGGGACCTTAAGGTTGTGTATTGATTTTAGACAAATGAACAAGGTCACTATAAAGAACAAATATCATTTTCCAAGGATTGATGATCTATTTAATCAATTGAAAGGTGCAAGAATATTTTCCAAGATTGACTTGAGATTAGGATATCATCAAGTGAGGAGAAAGGAAGAATATATTAACAAAAAAACTCCTAGAACAAGGTATGGGAATTATGAATTCATAGTAGTGCCATTTGGACTATCAAATTCCCTAACTATTTTTATGTGTCTAATGAATGGAGTGTCCAGGGAGTACCTGGACAAGTTTGTAATTGTTTTCTTAGATGTATTCTCATCTACTCTAAGTCTGAGGAGGAGCATGAGAAGTATTTAAGAATGGAACTAAAGTTTTTAAGGGAGCATAAATTGTATGCCAAATTAATTAAGTGCATATTTTATCAAAAGAAGATTCACTACTTGGGTCATATTATTTCAGCAGATGGGATAACAGTTGATCATGAGAAGATAGAGGTCACTGGAGGATGGTCAACGTCAATAAATTTGATAGAGGTCAGATCATTTATGGGTTTTGTCGGTTATTATCGAAGATTCATAAAAGTGTTTTCAAAGATTGCAAGCCTAATCAATTTTTTTTCAAAAGAAGGGAGTGAAGTTTGAATGGACTTCCAAGGTGCAGAGAGTTTCTAGCAGTTGATTTTTTTTTTGAAAAATGCACCAATCTTAAATATTGTATATCTATATGAATACTTTGTAGTGTGCATAAATGCATGAAAGTAAGGGCTTGGTGGATTCCTCAGTCAAAAGAATCATGTGGTATGCTATGAGTCTAGAAAATTAAAAGAGAATGAAAGAAATTATGCTACACATGATCTAGAGTTAGCAACCATTGTACATGCATTAAAAATGTGGATACATTACCTCATGGGAAAGAAATTTGAGCTAAGGACAGACTTTTGTGTTTTGAAACTTTCATTTGGACAACTAACATTAAATTTCATACAAACTAGATCATTGGAATTTCTTAGTGAGTATGACTTTGAAATTAAACATATCAAAGGAAAAGAAAATAAGGTGGTTGATGCACTCAACAGAAGAGCTCATTAAATTCATATTTCAACCATCAGAATGTACAAGACATACTTAAAATATAAAATTATTGAAGCATCAAATTAAGATCAACATTATTTGCAAATAAAGGAAAACTTATAGCAAGGCAATTTACAACAGAAATTTGAAAATTATGAATTGAAGGAGGATGGAATCCTCTTGTACAGAGGCAAGGTCTATGTGTTGAATTCCATGGAGCTAAAAAATAAATTGCTAAGAGAAATGTGCAATGTGACCTATGTTGGGCACCCTAGATATTATAATCCATTATAGTGGTAAGGAGCCAATACTTTTGGTTGGGAATGAAGAAAGAAGTGGCTAACTATATAGCCTAGTTTCTAGAGTGCCAGAAGGTAAATACAAAGCACAAACATCCAGCAGGGTTGATACAACCATTTGCCATTCAAAAATGGAAGTGGGAAGTGGTCACAATATATTTTATTACAAAGCTTCAAAGAACAGGGAAGTAGAATGATTCAATCATGGTGGTGGTGGAAAAATTAACAATGGATGCACATTTTATTCCTGTGAAGACAAAACACAATGCAAAAAATAATGTAGAGATTTACATGAAGGAGGTTGTTAGGCTACATGGAGTTTCTAAGGTAATAGTTTCTGACAAATATTCCAAGTTTACATCCAAATTCTAGCAAGGTTTGTTCCAAGGATTTGAGACAAATTTGAATCTTAGTACAACATATCACCCAGATTCAGATGGGAAAACAGAGAGGATCAATAGGATAATTGAAGACATCCTCATGATGTATATGACGGAACAACTATCGAAGTGGCAAGATTACATCCACTTAGTAAAGTTTTCTTATAATAATGTATATCAAGCCTCATTAAAAATGATCCCATTTTAAGCGTTGTATGGAAGGAAGTGTAACACCAGTGAGATGGAATAACCCAACAGACAGATCCATCATTGGGATAGATGTTTTGTGGGAAATGGAAGAGAAGATGAAAAAGATAAGGTAGAATTTAAATTCTACCTAAGACAAGAAAAAAATGTATGCATACAGGAATAGAATTTCCAGCGATTTTAAAGTGGGTGAACATGTATTTCTTAAAGTGAAAGTGAAAAGAAGTTCGATAAGATTGGGTTGCTACCCAAAGTTGGCAGTAAGATATTGTGGGCCTTTTGAAATATTAGAGAACATAGAACCAATTGCATACATGATAAAATTTCCTGCATCCATGAGAGTGCATAATTCATTTCATGTATCATTATTAAATAAATATATTACTGACTCTAACCACATAATTGATTGAACTGTGATCTAGGTGGAACATGAAGGGGATTTCTGGGTGGAACCAATACGCATCCTGGACTGAAAATTCAAAGTTCTCAAAAACAAATCCATAGGGATGGTAAAGGTTCAATGGACCTACTATGGTTCTGAATATGCAACATGGGAGCATGAAGAAACTATGCAAGAGGAATACCTATAATTTTTTTCCAATTTTGAAGAAAATAGAAGCTAAAAATGCAAGACTCCATTTTTGGGAAGCTAGAGTTCCATAACCCCATATAAAATTTCTTGGTCACCTGCACTGATAGCCCTAATAAAATAATGGTGCATCCCAATGCACTAAAGGTAGTGAAAGGGGCACATTCCTTAGGTTAGCAGGTTGATAAGAATGAGATATTATGGTTGGGATTGTTGTTGGAGAGTAAACAAATTGCAAGATTTTATTTTTTTTTCTAGGTATTGCGATGTTAATTTGTATATCTATTTCAGCATGGTGATGTGCACCAAGAAAAATACACAATTGTAGGGGAGGAGGAATGTAAAATTCCCACTACAATCCCCAATTTAATTAATGCATAATGTATATACAAATGTGGTTATGGCCAAGCGATGTAATATGCAAAATGTATTTTCTGATTTTAATAGATATAATGTGATACCAACTACTAGAAATATGGATAGAGACAGGGGATGATTAATCCAAAAGAGAGGGGGATGCCTAGGGAGTGTTTAAGAGGGGCCCAAGAGGGAAATGATTTATGGGTATTAATCCAAACCCAATTTTATGAATTTATTATCATTTGGGGATAACTTCTATTTATGTTTTGAGTATATGATATCCCAATCATTAAACTAATGTAAGAGGGTGGGTGTGAGAGTCACATCCCATAGTTATTGGAAGCATGGGGTTGTAGTACAATCAACATTGGATAGAGTGAATAGTCAACTATCTTGGAAAAATAGAGGAAATTTGTATGGGGGAAATATGAGATTTTTCACACTTAGTTTTTGGGTCTGAAGAACAAGCAAAGAGAAAGAAGGATAGAACCAGAGTTAGAACAAGGAGGCGGGGTGAATTCAGGAGCATGATGGAGAATTTTGGAGTATTTTTGAGCTGGAAATTGATGAGCCAGGTTGTCAGGCCTAAAGAGAGAAATCCTGAGTGAGTTTCACTATAACAACAAGTGGTGGTTGTTGGTTCATGGTAGTTTTCCTGGTAGTAAGTTCCCTTGAGTTCCTAGCAGAGAGATTCCAGCTACCAGAGAAAGAGAAGCCTTGATCAATGAATGAGATGCCTGATGGACTGAGAGAAGTGAAGGGGTACATTCTTTGGGTTGGGAATTTCAAGAGGAAGAGAGATGGAGGAAATTCAGGATAGATGTAGGAGAATACCAGTGGGTTGTGAGATATTGAGCTATGAGTGGATTGTGTGAGGCACCCTTCTTTTGTGGATTCCTAGCCCCCGCTTGGGGGTGACTTGTTGTTGATATTTGGAACAAAAAGTCTATGGTTGGGTGGAACATCCTTCCCAAGAAACTGGTTTCACAAGTAATTTAAAAGATAAGTGTTTATCTATTTTTTGAGTTATTTCATGAGTTTAATTGTTGTGCTTAACTTTGTGTATGTGAATGGTTTATTTGTTGTCGTGAATGAGTTTATTAGTTGCATTATAGTTATTTAGAATTTTGTAGATGCATTTCATTGTGGGTATCAGAATCTGGTTAAATATGTGTATAATCATAGTTGGTAAGATACAATAAATGAGTTAGCAGAAAAAATAAATAAATAAATTCATTTGTATTCTGTGTAGAAATGTCCCTCGGTTAAGCTAGGGAATGTTAGACAACTTGATTATGTCTTTTTTGCATCCTTTGTGTGATACACCCTTCTTTTGTGGATTCCTAGCCCCATCCTGGGGGTGACTTGATGTTGAGATCTGGAGCAACAATTATATGGTTGGGTGGAACGTCCTTCCCAAGAAGATGGTTGCACAAGTAATCTAAAAGATACATGTTTATCTATTTTTTGAGTTATTTCATGAATTTAATTGTTTTTTTTTTGTTGTGAATGATTTTATTAGTTGCATTCATGGTTATTTAAAATGTTGTAGATGCATTTCATTATGGGTATCAGAATCTGGTTAAATATGTGTATAATCGTAGCTAGTAAGCTACGATAAATGATTTAGCGGAAAAATTTTGTTTTCATGTGTATTTCGTGCAGTAATGTCCCTTAGTTAAGCTGGGGGATGTTACACAACTTGATTGTGTCATTTTTTCATCCTTTTGGTGTCTTCCTTCCATCATTTTTGCATCCTTTTGGCATCATGTTTACATGCTTTTGTGTCATTTTTGTGTATGTTTTGTGTCATTGTTGTACCCCTCTAATGTCCCTCTAGAAGGATGCTAGAATGACATATAATGCAATAGAGATGCAAAAGAAAAATTGATAAAGGAAAAAAAAAAAAAAATGTGTCCTTCTACTCCAACATTTTCGAGATAAAGTGACTTGAAGTGACTTTCTTAGATACATTTCAACTTTTTCTTGTGTTGGTGAGATATTTGGAGATTGTGGGGACCTACTTGTTGAATTCCTTAAGAGAATTTGGATCGCCTCTTTAAATTAGAGGTAAGAATATCTTCATCATTATTTGACTTCCTCGATATATATGAATACCCATGATTCAACATGGTTTGTGATGGAAAATTCCTTACCTTTCAAATTAAAATGAAAACATGGCTTCTTGAATCCTTGCCATTCATATATTTCTTGTGCACAATTTGGACTTTCCACTTTGCATCCTTTTCTTTAATTTTACGTATTTTCTTGCACAATGGTGTAAAAATTCTCATTGTTCATCATTGGATCTAATCCCTTTGGTCATTTATCACACTACTTATTCCTTATAGGGCATGATGTATGATTGCAAATAGTAGATCAGAGCCTAATGAGCCCCAATGGGCTTCAATACTTAGGGAATGACTATTGGAAATTTTAGTTATAGTTTTCTCATGTTTTCAGATAATGATGAATATAGGCATGATCCAACTTTAGATGAATTGAATTATTACTTAAATAATAGTTATGCAAAAATGGTGGAGGACATGAAACTTGTGGTAACTAAGGTAAAATATAATTAATATTTTCTTAAGTGTGATCATCCAACCCTTCTAATAAATATTGTGTACTATCTTACTGTTAATTGTAAGTGTGAAAATTCATTTAATTAATTAAATTACCATTTTATTTTGTTTTTACAATATCCTCTAGAATAAGAACAATAAGAACAAGATCTTTGTCCTTCAAAAGGTGGCGATGATGACCACAAATCACAATCTTCATCATCTACCAAATTTTTTAATGTGGTTGTAACTTAATTTTATTGTTGTATCACAATATTTAACCTCAACTAATTCATGTTAATTTATGTGTGCTATTGTTATTATGAAAACTTATTAGAATTATTTTGGAAAAAAATAGATGAGGTCCCTAAAGGGCACCTAAAACCTATCCTCCAAAGGTCATTACATAGATATGCACATTATTTTGTCATGTGAAGTGACCGAATCTCTTCATTTCAATATCAACATGCCCTCTTATTTCACAGTTTCCATAAAATCCCTTCCCTCCTAATTTATTCAGGCAACTCTCTAGGTTTAAAAAGTGCAATCAGGGAATCATTGAAATAGAAACCCATGATTGTTTTTCTCTTATATATTTTTCATATATTACAATAGAGAATATTGTGATTATTTTGGGGGACAAGGTGTCAAGTTCAATCCCCCTTACCTAGTAATTTAGGGAATTGGACACAATTTTAGAAACCCCCTTTATGAATGAACATGATAAGATATTGGTCAACAAGGTGAAGCCCCCATGTTTTGAGACGACATTACCATATTTGATTCACCCTATTTCCTCTATTTCTATTAATTTGTAGGAAATCAAACTTTCCCAACCTCCTTCTACTACTATAAATATGCAAGAAACTAAACATGTGCCTTCTAATCAATTGGAACTAGATTCTTCACCATCCACATATTATTTATATCAACATCCTAAGCATAGTGATTGGAAGAGTTATTGTTCTCCATCTAGTGATTGGAAGAGCTATGGACACACCTATTGATATGATAAAATTTATTGATCTACAAACTATCGTGGATATTCCACTGGAACAGTTCGTCAAAACATATCTGATAAATAAAACTGAAATATATACTATGAAGGTTAATTTTCCTTTAGATCTCCAGAATATTTAGTTACTAATTTTTCTTCTTATGCATGAAACAGATAAAATGTAGAAAATAGAGAAAAGTAAAATACAATCACACCATCCACAAATAAACAAAATATGTGACCTGGTAAACCCAATATAGGAGAAAACCCAACTAGAAGGTGAGGTTGTTTTGCTCTCTTTTCTTTGGTGTATAAATGATGCAAGTACAAAGAAAGAGGCACTCTTTGTGGAGTTTCCTTTGACTTGTGGCATAAATGGCTGCTACATAATATCTCCTCCTATTTTATGCTCACATAATACCACTCTAGTATGTTTTTCTTAGCTATGGAACAAGATACAATGCAAAAGAATGGAACCCCTTCTCCTCCTAGTGGCTCGATATTTAACATAGCCCGATATCTATCTAGGGGTAGGTTTTTGACTTCCTCAACCCTCAATTGTGATAGGGTTTTGGAACTTATAGAATATTCTTGAAATTACATACGTGGCTAGCCCCAGATGCGTGAGTAATGGGGGTTGATGTGGCATCCTCTCGTATCATGGTGGTCAACACAATAGGTCAACTTGTAGGAGGCATAAATTTTGCATACGAGTTCTGATTGACGCATTTTTTGTACCGTTGGAAAGGTATCGATGTATATAATATTTTCATGGGGTCCTATATATGCTGGGAAGGTTTTAACCCAAAAACAAATCATTTGATGTCTCAAAATGGCCTTGGAAGGTTTCAAACCCTAATTTTCCAAACTATGACCTGCCACTAAAATTGCCCTGCAAGTTGATTCCTCCAATTTTTTCCACTCTAAAAGGATCAAGATAGATGGAAAAAAAATATAAGGATCCAATCTGGATCATTTCTTCCTACAAATAAAGAATTTAAAAGCATAGGTGGATGAAGAATTTTGGATCAATATACCTAAATAAGAATAACTATGGTTATACTAATGATTAATCATTGTGAAGTTGTATCTCTTGTTTATCGAGATATTATCAACCCATTTCATTGATTATATAGCTATAGTTCTCACCGATCTTGTTAATTATTAATTGATAGTTGTGACTATCTCTTCTTGATAGTTTCTTAATGAGATATTTTATTTTTATTTTTTCATTTTTCAAATGTGCACACTTTTATTAGGACAAAACTATATTATGATTTATAGTGTTTAGAGCATGTGTTTATCATTAGTCCAAAGAGTGGTCTTAGCACCCGAGACGCCTTGGAAATTATTTCTAAAGGTCTATCACAAGGTAATGAATCCCCTATTGAAACTGATTTTTCTTATTATATATATGATTATTTATGTAATCAGTGTCGGGTGGTTTGAATTATGAGGTGTTTTGGGGGGAGGGTGTCTCCTCAAAAAATTATCCATGGATGAAATGGGGAATTGTGGGAGCCACTAGACTGGCATTGCACCCATATTTACATCTTGACCAAAGGATTATTTTTTTTCAATTAAATGAGTCATCTCATGTGATGGAAATCCTTGGTCATCACCCATGGGTATATAATAACACTTTGGTTGCCTTCATTGATTAATCACATGAATTTTTGGTGGATAAATATGCAAAACATTTTTTCCTAGTTTCAACTAAATTTATCGACCTCCCAATGCAATTCTAGCTAACATTAAAACATATGTCTACCCCATGGAGGATTTCATTTTACATGAACCTTAGAGGCTCTATGACCCTATACCCATCATCAATTTTTTCATAAAATGAAAATTTCAAAGTAATTCAAGGAATTTATGCTCATGTAAGTAGGTGATAGGGTTATCAAGCAGTCAACATACTTCATTAATTTTCCTAATACTTGGTTTTTGGTTTCAATGTCTGGACCATTGTATCTATGACTATTTATTAATATCTAAGGCCAAATCTAAAATGAATCATCCCACACAGACCTCCCAAGATACTTAAACACCCCATGTCTCTAATGTGTGGGAAGATGATTGGACTTGATAGGTAGGGAAGAAAAACAATTCCAGTGCTACCAAGAATCAAGCCCTAAAATATCTAATCTATAACCCTTAAGTTGTGGCTATATTAGTTGGTTTCTGACTAGTGCATCTAATAAACCTTCATTGTGCTTGACCTAGCCAAGGAATAGTAGTTGTTAAGCTTGATATTCTATGTAATTGTTTCACCTAACTAGGGAATAGTTTCATTTACAGAAAATAAACTATAAATGAGGCTGACAACCAATAAAATTGATTGGAATATGAAACTCCTAGGTGTTGGCTTCTCTAGTCACTAGCTATTGCAAATAACCTTTTGGTGCTCTTTGGAAACTAAAATATAATGAGGTGGATATGTACATTTCCATTGGTTTGTAATTAAAGTGACCCTGTAAGAAAACATATTGTCTACCAATTAATTTGTTCAATTGGTGGGACACATATTATTTACTTGCAAGAAGTCAAAATGATATGTTTCATGGTGCGTACAACTTTGGGCATTATATGTCATGGAGCCTATCATATATTCTCTAAGAATGCTAAAGGAAAATGGGGCATTGTTATGGTAGTGACTCCTTTCTTAGTTGGAGTTTTTTTAATTGGACCATTGACCCCTCTCAAAGGCTCCTTTAGGTGTTACTCAATCTAGATGGTTGACTCTTAGGTATGGTCTATATCTATGCCTCTAATCATCCAAGGGAGGATTCATGAAACATTTTGGCATTGGATGGTAGATGAACTACCTAATTTTCCATGGTTCATTTGTGAAGACTTTAGCATGGTTGAATGTTAGGAAGAAAAAGAAGGGGTAGTACTTTCATGGCTACTAGTCAAGGAAAAAGAAGTCTAGTTTTCTTTAGAGGTCTTCCATGGGCTCTATGACCTAAACCATAATTGGCAGCAAGACCTTTTTGTTATCTAGTTCACTTTGACTAATTTTAGAAAGGGGATAGAGAGGATTTATCACTGATGTAGCGAGCATCCACCCCCTTCCACTATAGTACACATGCAACACAAATTCCTTGATGTGTGCATAACTGAAACCACAATTTTCCTAATTATTCTTCCTCATTGATACATTTCCATTATTTGTCAATATGATCATGCCACAACCCCTGTGGTTGTCCCTCAACTATCACATATCCACGTTTTCCTCCCTGTAGTACCAAAAAATAGATGCTATAGAACACCAGTATGTACTAACCAGTCTACAACACATTTTCTTGTTGAAACCTACCTTCTACTGCAACATGTCTTCTGCTATAACACGACTTCTGTTGCAACACACCTACACCTATTATTGTAGCATCCCTAGCTGCAAGATAGGAAATTCCACACAAAACATTCAAACTTTGATACCATTTAAATTTACAAAAAACTCTGCATATGCACATAAATGCATTATGCAATCCTATGCAATTCTAACAACACATAAACTTAACTATAATTAAAACAGTAAATACCCATAAAAAAAATGAGATAAATTAGCACATAGTAATTAAACAAGCATGTAATAGACACTTATCTTGTGTAAATAAGCCACCAACTGCATGCATACCTCACAATTTCCTCCCATCCATAGACTATGCTACTCATAAATGCTCAGCAGCAGGTCACCCCTAAGTTAGGTCTAAAACTCCACCAGGGCAAGGAATCTTAAACCGGGCTAAGTTTTATCAACAACAGAAATGTTTAAACTAAGGTGCCAACTCTAGAAGATAGCTTATATCCTCGCATTCCCCACATGCTTACCCCACCCCTAGGAAGTGTGCCCCTTATATTTTCAATAGTCATTTGGTTTCCCCACTTCCTTGCCATGGCTTCAACAACAAGTCGGACATGAAGTATCATAGCCTTGTAGCTACAACTTGGAACCTTGGGAAGTCAATTCCCAACAATTCTCTCACTTGGAGAGAATGCTTACAAACCTGACAACTCGCTTATTCAATAACACATGGGCCTGACAACCCACCTCTTTAGCTCAATTACTTAGGTTACTCCTCAAAAAAGCTCCCAAAACTTCCCAAATGTAGGTACCAAAGGTAGATGGCAAAGTGAACATGAGAGAATGAGGGTAAGCATGATTAGGAAAGATGATAATTACACTAATTTCTCAACAATATATTTGCATGTTCCCAACTTGACACTTGTCTTGTTGGGAATGACCTTTCTCCCACCTTGTCCCCACATGGTGATATGTTCCTCCTCCTTAGGAACATAGGGACTTAGGATAAAACATTGCATAATTAGACTTCAGTAAATATTATTATGATATTTCCTTGTCTTATCCCCCCTTGGATTAGCCCCTCTTCCTAGACTCTTAGCCCCCCTTTCCCTTTCTAGTGAATTTTATCCCCCCATACTATTTTGTATGGTTCGTCTGCAACAATGATGTAATTTTATTAATATCCGAGTGTGATTACATTTTATAAAGATAAGCTCACTAGCCTTTTAGCATATGGGTTCTCTAGATTTTAATCACACATACACTCTAGCCTCAAAACACATATACAAGGGCACTCTGACCCAAAGTATCCTGTCTCATCAGCCTATATGTACATTACAATTGGGGTTCGACCTGTGGGTACCCTTGTTTATGCATTGTCCTCGGTGTATTATATACACATGTACAATCAAATATTCACAAGTCCGAAAAAATATGTGGGTACTCTACCCACATAGCATCTTCGTGCTCCCAAGTTGCATTCTCAAGACCGTACTAGGTCCATTGGACCTTTACTAGTCTTACGGCTCGATTCCGAAGTTGCTTGATCTTTCGATGCGATATGAAAAATGGTTGCACTTGAATTTCTCCTTCTTGCTCCCCCTGAATCACATTCCAATAAACAATAAGATTAGCATCAGGTGCATACTTTTTAAGAAAATGTACATGGAATACATTATGAATGCACATGGACGTAGGTAGTGCAAGCATGTATGCAACATGACCAATCCTCTCCAGGATTTCAAAGGGTCCACAATATCTCGTTGTAAGCTTTGAACAGCTCCCCAACTTCAAGGAACTTCTTTAAGCCTTCACTTTCAAGAATACATGGTCACCCGCTTTAAACTCTCTGTGAGTTCTTCTTGTATCAGCATATTCTTTCTACCTATCTTAGGTAGCCTTTAAATTCTACTTTTTTTTCACCATATGTTCCTCCATTTTCCTAAGAAATTCTAGCACAACCACTGCTTTTTCTGCTGGGTTGTCCCAACTCACTGGTGTGTTACACTTTCTTCCATATAGTGCCTCAAATGGGCTCATCTTTAAATATTTCTTGTACCCATTATTATAATAAAAATAAACCAAGTGGAGGTAGTCCTCCCATTTTGATGGTTTATCCATCACATACATCCTCAACATATCCTCAATCACTTGATTGACCCTCTTTGTTTATCCATATGACTCTGGATGGTACATTGTGTTGAAGTTCAGATTTGTCCCAAACCCTTTGAATAGTCCCTTCCAAAAGTTTGATGTGAACTTGGGATCTCTATCAAACACAATTGTCTTAGGTGCACCATGTAGCCTGTCAATTTCCCTCATATAAATATCTACAATGTTAGTTTCCTTATGAATTAACTTCACTGGAATAAAGTGAGAAACTTTAGTAAGCTAATCAACCACCACCATGATGGAATCATGTTGCTTGGTTATTCTGGGCATCTTAGTGATGAAATCAATTGTTACAACTTCTCATTTTCACGCAGGAATGGGTTAGTTGTAGAAAACCAACTGGGTTCTTTTGCTTAGTCTTGACCTTTTTACATTCCAAACATCGGGCAATATAATCAAATACCTCTTTCTTCATACATGGCCAAAAATATTGGCTCTTGACATCTGCAATTGTTTTCTAGTAGCCCGAGTGCCAAACATAAGGCACATTATGCATTTCTCTTAACATCATATTTTTCGACTTCTGTGAATTAGGCACATAAATTGTGCCCCTGTACAAGAGAATCACATCCTCCCTTAGCTCATAATTTTCAATTTTCTATTGCAAATTACCTTGCTTTAATTTTTCTTTTGTCTCCATATAACATTGATCTGATTTCACAGCTTTCAAAATTCTATATTTTAAATCAAATTTATACATGCTAATGGTTGTACCATGCACTCTCTTGATGAGTGCATTAGCCACCTTGTTCTCTTTACCTTTGATATTATTTATATCAAAGTCGTATTCACTAAGGAATTCCAACCATCTCCTTTGCTTAGCATTTACAGTTGGTTTTCCAAACAAATATTTCAAACCACTATAGTTTGTCCTCAACTAAAATATCTTCCTCGTGAGGCAACGCCTCCACATATTCAAGGCATGCACTATGGCTACCAATTCTAAATCATGAGTGGCACAATGTCTCTCATGTTCTTTTAATTTCCTTGATTCATAGTATACCACATGTCCATTCTGACTAAGGACTCCTCTAAGCCCTTCCTTGCATGCATCAATGCATACAACAAAATCTCTATCTAGATCAACAATCCTCAAAATTGGTGCACTTGTTAACAAAATATTCAAGTGTTGAAAACTTGTTTCACATTCTGAAGTCCACTCAAATCTCACACCCTTTTTTTTTAAGGATGTGATTGGGTGTGCAATCTTTGAGAATCCTTCAATAAATATTCTATACTAACCTGCAAGTCCCATGAAGGATCTCACCTATGATACATTCCTTGATATTGGCCATCCCTCAATGGCTCTTATCTTTTCCAGATCCACTACTATCCCTTCATTTGATATGATATGGCCCAAATAATATATCTACCTCTTGTAAAATGAGCACTTGCTCAACTTTGCATACAACTGGTGCTCCCTCAATACTTGTAGCACCATTTTTAAGTGTTTCTCATGCTCTTCCTCAAACTTATATTAAATAAGTATGTCATTCAAAAATACAACGAAAAAGTAATTTAAGTAATCTTTGAAAATACCATTCATTAAACAAATTAATACAATCAGTGCATTTGACAACCCAAATGGCACCATTGTGAACTCATAATGACCATACCTTGTTATAAATGTTGTCTTGTTGATATCTTCTTCTTTAATTCCCACCTGATGATATCCTGACCTAAGTTCAATTTTGGAAAATATATTCCCATCCTTCAGTTGATCAAAGAGATCATCTATCCTTAGAAAAGGATACTTGTTCTTCATTGTCACCTTATTCATCTTCCTGAAGTCAATGCAAAGACTCAATTTCCTATCCTTATTTTTCACAAATAGCACTAGGGCACCCCAAGGTGACACACTTGGGCATATAAACCCCTTCTTCAAAACCTCCTCAAACTGCATTTGTAATTCCTTTAGTTTTGGTGTACTCATCCTGTAAGGAGTCGTGGATATTGGGGCCGCTCTAGGAATCAAGTTAATAGAGAAATTAATATCTCTTTTAGGTGGAAACCCCAATATTTATACAAATGCATCTTCAAACTTCTTTAAGACAACATAGTCTTCAATATTTGGCACTTTATCTGTAGTTGTATATTCCATATGAGCTGCAAATATTTGGCATCCTTTTATGAAGTTCTTCTTCAGCTGCAAGGCTAAAACTTCCTTGATAGTCATTGCCCTTGGAATACCTTGAATTGTCCTCAAGCTCCCCTCCTCATCCAAGAAAGTAAAAGTCTTGTTATAATAATCTAGGACAACATGATGCTTTTCCAACCAGTCCATACTAATTAGGCAATCATATGAGCCCAAAGGTATGATATTCAAATATTCCCTTGTATTCAGTCCATTCATGTCCATTGGACATTCCTTAACCATATCATTAATTCTTCTTTTAGCTCATGTACCTAGTTGCACCGACCAAGATTTCCAAAGCTTGCTTCTTGGAAATTGAAATTTTTCCACCATCTTAGGATCTAGATAACTATGACTAGCTCCTGAATCAATTAAAATAGTAATGGGTTGGTCATTAATATTACCTTCCATTTCAATCATGTGGGACTGAAATTCAGCTTTCTTGTTATAAAGGGTTGTGTAGATCATTGGACATTCCTTAACCATATCATTAATTCTTCTTTTAGCTCATGTAGCTAGTTGCACCGACCAAGATTTCCAAAGCTTGCTTCTTGGAAATTGAAATTTTTCCACCATCTTAGGATCTAGATAACTATGACTAGCTCCTGAATCAATTAAAATAGTAATGGGTTGGTCATTAATATTACCTTCCATTTCAATCATGTGGGACTGAAATTCAGCTTTCTTGTTATAAAGGGTTGTGTAGATCCTTGGTACATTTCTTCCCATGTACTCCACTATATCAACCTAATGTACGTTGTGAATAGTTCTCACCTTTTCACCTCTATGAGGGAAATCTTTGTATATGTGATCTCCCTCACAACCCCAACATTTCATAGGTTGTTGCATTGGTCTTTTCCCCATTGTTTCTGTCATTCTAGGATCCTTGGAAGTTGGTTGTCCCTAAGAATTATTTATGAAGAATGATGACTTGGTTCCCTTCTTCCTTTGCTCCATATTGATTTTATTCTTGTCTTTCCAAGCCTTTTGGAAAGTTAGTCTTCATCTATGTTGATCATCGAGGAATTTATCTCTCGTTATGGTTTCCTCCAGTGTCTTGGGATCATCATATTGTATCTTATCATTGAAAATTGATGGCATCCCTCTCAAGTACCTTTGAATCTTGACCTTATTGTCCTTGATGAAGTCAACATATTTCAACATCTCTAAGAATCTCCTTTCATACTCATCCATGGTCATACTCCCAACCTTGAGTTAGAATAACTCCTTCATCTTATAATCATAATAATGATTGATTAGGTACTTCTTTTGAAAATACCTCTTGAACTCCCTCCAAGTAATCATCTTCTCATCAATGTATTGCACTTGAACGAACTAGTCCCACCACATTCATAGTTTTCCTTTGAGCTGGTAGATTGCAATTCTCCCTTCTACCTATGAGGAGTAATTATGTAACTGAAAATACTTCCTCATTCCCAACAGTCGGGTCTCTGCATCCTCATATTTTATTGTTCTCACCATCAAAGGTAGGAGGTTTAATATTATTCATTTATCCTTGTAGTTACTCCACTCCAAACCTTCTCTTATGCTTTCTGACAAGAGATTGAATTGAAATACTTTGTGCTCTCTTAACTGGATGCCTTAGTGAGTGAGGATGATGCCTATCAACACTTCTTGTCTATCTTCTTTTATCTTGGGACCTGTGACTCCTTGACTTTCTTGATTTTGTCTCCTTATCCATTTTCTTCTCTATGATGTCCAAGCTCTATAACAACTTGATGTTGAAGCCATCTTGTTTCTCCTTGGCTTTCATAAGCCTCTCATTATCAACTTTATAACTTTGGACATATTTTTTCAAACTCCTATGTTCTCCACCAAGTTCATGATCTCCTCCTTTCCTTATCCGTGCCCATTTGAATTTGTCTCTGCATTACCCATGCTGACATACAACCCCCTGACTTCATCTTCATGGATGTAAGTTATATGTGCCTCTTTTATTCTTCTAGTCCCTTTGTTGATCATGTTTTGATCTGTTTTCTCTTAACTCTGCAAAATGTGTAGGTAATAGGATTTGTTAGACTATAATAAATTTAACAAAGCTTTTAGTTTATGCACCATTATGCTCTTTTTAATACACCAGAAATAGTATTTCTGATATATTGTGAATGTGAATATCGAATTCACGTTTTTGAGCAAATTTTTGGACTCCTTTATTGATCTGGATTATTTTTGGCACGAAATGAGAGCAAAGATATAATAAATAAATGCACAGAGATATCACAGATATTCAATAATATAACATAAATGTATCAGATATGCAACCATAAACATAGATATACTGTAATACATGATTTCTATTAATGAAAGAGATGTATAGAGACTGTAAAAATACAGAGTGAAAGACTCGTTAGAATGGTGGCAGCTTATCTCTGAGAAGAGATGTGACGAATACTCGCATTCGCAAGAAGATGATTACAATGAGGCTCTGAAGGAATTTTTACAATAAATAGGAATGCCAAAAACCCTAGACATCCAAAAACCTAACCCTAGGAGATGAAGCGCCAAAAGTCATGTGGGCCCCATTTGGGTAAGTTAGTACATCAACTTCCCAGGGTCGTAACTTTTGCATACGATCTCTGTTTTAGGCGCATGATATCCCGTTGGAAAGGTATCATCAAGGAGATTAATTTTGGAGGAAATATCAAAGGAACTTCCATATTTCTCCCCTTTTTCCAAAAAACATCGTTTAGGGCTTCAAAATGGCCCCAGAAGTTAAAAACTGCTAAAAATAGTAAATTACCAAAATTGCCAAAAAATTGTTTTGAGCCAGTTGGAAAAGGTGGGTGGCCATCGATATCCACTTGGATCATCTATCCAATACCTTTCCAATGACTTATTTCTTTCTCAATTATAATTCTTGAGCAGAAAGTTATGGTCATTTGAACATTACCCATTTACTCGTTCAACATATCCTTCAACCAGGTGCAATTTTTAACTATGTGTATGCATCCTTCACCTGCTCCTTTGGAAATTTGGCAAGATATCAACAGGTTTCCTTCATGGCCATATTTTGGATATTCTTTCCAAGTTTCACCTTGATCTGAGCTTTAGGATGCTAGATACATCCTGCTAAATTTTCAGGCCATTTTATCTTTATAGCCTTGAATGTTATAGGTGCCTTATATGTCCTCATATGCATTTGTAGGTGCCTAGATTTTTTGACTCCATGGTTGTATTCTATGGCCCAATATATTTCCATATATTTCTCTTATTCCCCAATCATATTTTAATGCAGGAATTTATGGCCCTCAAAAGTTAATTGAGTCTCAAAATTTACCTTCCATTGTTTGGCATGTAACTTCCTCATACTAGCTTTGTTTGATGAACCATTTACACCGTTAGAAATATCTCTATGAGCTATTTTATTTGAGATATAGAGAAAAATTGTACCTTGTTACACTCTATTCATGTGGTCTTCGAGTACCTAAAAATATTGTTTAGGCCTTAAAAAATGGCCTACGGGAAGATGACCTCAAAAGCATTTTAATTTTTCGAGAAAAATTGTTGTTTTCTATTGAATTGGAAACTGTTCTAGAATTATGGGTCCACTTTGTACCCTGATATGATGCCCTGTTAGCCTCCTGGCCCACCTACCTCGGCCCTATCATGTTTAAACACATTCTCTTACTTCTACCTTCTCTTCGTTAACCCTTTTTTTCCTTTATGTGAGCATTAAAATCCAATAAAATAAAAATACTTTAAGGACCCAACTGCCCAGTTGGCACATTTTTTACCATGGATGGGACAAGAGTCCCACTTTTACTATCAAACTTCCACGTGGCACCTCATTATGGGTCACGAGGATGGGTAGGTCCCATCGCACACCTTTTCCCTTTGTGCACACGAACTAGCACATCTCTAGATCCAACGGTGGAGATCATGAGAGATCAACAACCGAAAGGCCATGTCGCATCCCAAAAGTGTGTAAATTTTAATATCCCTTTGGTTCGTGATAGTGGTTTCTCTGTGCTACATGGAAAAATCTTAATGTCGTCGCATGGTACAAGGGTCGGAAGCCAAAACCACTTCACCCCCATGCCACAATGGTTTATGGTATCGATTAAACCACCTACGCAGATAGATCCCACATCACTTGCCACTATGCCACCCATTTCCATTGTACACTTTCCACCGTGTCACTCCACCTCACTTGTTCCACATGGCCTCCACGTCATGTATGGAAAAATATCCAAATTTTCCCAAATTTCAATTTTTTCCAGAATTGCATAATTTCTAATTTTTCGCATAGGTCACGATGGAACTGTGTAATTAATATTTATGCAACCAACTCTAGGCTTGGGCATGCCCATTTTTCTTCTGCACATGAAATTTGACTCTTCCACGTCAAATTATCTATGCATTGCACTGCAGAAATTGGGGCCTTTTCCCAATTTCACCCAATTTCTCCATGACCACTCTGTAATTCCACAATTCAACCAATTACAGTCCTGAAAATGCCCATACTGAGATTAAAATTGGGGTTTTTTAATCCCTGGGTTAATTTTCCTCAATTACTCTTGAAATTTCCCCAATTTCATTGCAGTAATTTCGACAAACATGTTGCAGACATCCCTTTCTAACATGCTATCGAACAATTTGCAAGCATACTCTCCAAATTTTACTTTTGTGCTCTATCTTTGGCCCACTACTGGTCCAATGTTGAACCTATGGCCCTAATACCATATTGTAGTATCCCTATCCCCAAGTTGGGAAATTCCACATGAAAAAATTGAACTTTGATACCATTTAAATTTACATAAAACTCTGCATATGCACAAAAATGCATTATACATTCCTATGCAATTATAACAGCATGCAAACTTAAGTATAATTAAAACAGTAAAGACCCATAACAAAAATGAGATAAAAAGCACACAGTAATTAAACAAGCACATAATAGACACTTATATTGTGTAAATAATACACCAACTGCGTTCATACCTCAGAATTTCCTCCTAGCCATAGACTCTGTTGCTCATGAATGCTCAACAGCAGGTCTCCCTCGAGCTTTGTCTAAAACTCCATTAGGGAAAGGAATCCTAAGCCAGGCTAAGGTCTATCAACAACAAAAATTCTCAGACTAAGGTGCCAACTCTAAAAGACATCCTAAAACCTCTCATTCCCCACATCCATGTGCCAGCCCCAAGAAGTGTGCCCCTTCTCTGTTCAATGGTCCTTCGATTTCCCCACTTCCTTGTCGGGGCTTCAACAATAGGCTGGATAGGAAGTCTCAGAGCCCTATAGTTGCATCTTGTCACCTTTGAAAAACAATTCCCAACAGTTATCTCCCTTGGAGAGAATTCTTATGGGCCTGACAACCCGCCTCTTCAACTCAATTACTCATGTTACTCCTCAAAATAACTCCCAAAGCTTCACAAATGTAGGTACTGAAGGTAGATGGAAAAATGAACATGAGAGAATGAGGGTAAGCATGATTAAGAAAGATGAGAATTACATAAGTTCTCAATAATATATTTGCATGTTCCCAACTTGACACTTGTCATGTTGGGAACTACCTTGTTCCCACCTTGTCCCCACGTGGTGATATGTTCCTCCTACTTAGGAACTTTGGATAAAATATTACATAATTAGACTTTAGGAAATATTATTATAATATTTCCTTCGCTTAATCCCCCTTGGCTTAGCCCCTCTTCCTAGACTCTTAGCCCCCCCTTTCCCTTTCTAGTGGATTTTTATCCCCCCATACTCATTTGTTTGGTTGGTCTACAACAACGATGTAATTTTATTAATATCCGAGTGTGCTTACATTTTACAAAGATAGGCCCAATGGCATTTTAGCATCTAGTCTCTCTATATTTTAATCACATAGACACTCTAGCCTCAAAAAATGTATACAAGGGCACTCTGACCCAAAGTATCCCAACTCACCATCCTATATGTACATTACAATTGGGGTTCGACCTGGGGGTATTGAAACTACTGCAACATGCCTTCGGATGCAACATGCCTCTAATGCAACACACCTTTATTGCAACACGTCTATGTTGTAACGTGCCTCTATTGAAACATGCCTCTTTTGTTGTAACATTCTGATGTCACAACACGCCTCTACTACAACATGCCTCTTGTGTTGTAACACGCCTCTTTTGCAACACATATTCTATGACAACACACTTGTTTTGGAAACACACCTGTTGTTATAACACATCTTTTGTTACAACACACATACACATGTTTTTGCAACACATATTCTTCCACACACCTTCGGCTGCAACACGCCTCTAATGCAACACAAATTTGTTGTAACATGCCTATGTTGCAACACGCATCTTCTGCTACAACATGCCTTTTCTGCCACATGCTTTTCTATTGCAACACTCCCTTCAATTGTACCTCTCAATCCTAAATCAATGGTTATCTTATAAAATAGGAACATACTCATATGTAGACCTCTCCAATATGTGGTACATGGACATGCTTTCTGTGATCAAACCAAACTCTCTCTATACTTAGAATTATATTCAACAACAATGCTCATTCTCCAGCGCATCCTCTTCTAAGCTCACACAAAACCAATGTCTTTTTCAACCCTGCAATCAAGAGATTAGTTCTCAAAACCAAGGATCCTCCCACATATATAGAGAGTTATCAGTTCTCTAGACATTCTATCCTAGAACCACATACACCTACAAATGATCAAAATTCCATGCACGACCTACCAAATACTTGTTCTCACCTACAACACAGTAACACAATAGACTATTTCCCACTGGGATTTATTCATTTAGCAAAGGCATTTAACATGTCAATAACAGAGTAACATAACACCATTCAATATTTCATCCATACACATACAAGGGTAAATATGCAAGACCCTATCTTTTACTCATTTCATACATATTATAATACAACGGTTCTATGATTTCACATGAGCTTACAATATCTGTTGGGTTTCCAAGCCAAAGGCCATGGAAACCTCAACCACTTCTCTCTCTCCATGTCTTGCACGACCTATCCTCTTTCCACCTCTACAAGATCCCTTGCAAACTCTTCGATGTTGTGTTTTATTCCTTCAAAAATTATTTGCTTATGTTTCCCAGTGGACTCCTCACACCCTTTCACCTTCCAACTTCTGATTTGTCCTTCCCTCTGTAATATTTTTCATTCTCCTTCCACGCATTTGTCTTCTACTCATTCTGCAGAAACGTGTCCATCCTGTAGCAGTGCCCCATCTATTGAACTACCACAACTCTGCAACATTATTTTGATCTGTGGTAACACTATCACTCCCTATAGTACAATCATTCATATGCTACAAAAACCAATCTCTGTCGTAACAACTCTGTTCCATACCACATCCTCCTTTGATGTGTCATTCCCTAGGATGATTGCGATGCTCCTGCATCAATCACCATCTTGATTGAGCCTTTCTTTCTTAGCAAAATTCACTTTAATTTGACATGGATGGAGGTAACTTGTCCATGTTGACAACATTGTTAGTCTTTCAAACCATCAACCTATCTATTTTTCCATCTCCTAGAGCTCAAAGGATTCATTTTCCTAGAAATTTATAAATCATGACATCTCCCCCCTTCAAAACTTAATATTGTTAAACTACATTGTGAAAATGTGGAATCTAATCCCTTGGCCATGTGGTGATATAGGTTGCCTTGTCTGGTGTGAAGATTCCATTTCTATAATTTATGGCTTTACATGAGTCTATTGGTGGAATATTTATGATATTAGATGAAATATTAACAAGGCTATTCGAGTTGAACTAGAGGAAGTCATGTAAGGCTTACAATGAGCCCCTCGTGATCAAGAAAACGAAGCTCACACATATAGACTATGCCATATTCTATTGTTGAATGATACATTCCAAGATAAAAGAACCTATTGAGAGCCTAATTCCATTGGTATAAAATCAATAAAAGACCCACCAAAACCTTATTTAAATACCTTGCCACTAAGGAGGCCATTGCGATTTTTTTTTTTTGAAAACAACACAAGGATAACCTACTTGTCGAGGGGATATTGAGAATAATTTTTTTACTCACTTCAATATGGTCTTTCAAACCTAGGGCCTCAATGAAGAAATATGGGAAGACACACAAGGATGTATGGGATTAATCCCCTACTTGGTCTATGAAGAACAACATAGGGTCGGTGACCTAGTCGTATCTCTTGATGAGCTAGTTGTATCCCTCCATGAAATGGTCATTGAAAAGGCACCTAGCCTCAATGGTTTCCTCTATGAACATTACAAAGTTGCATTGGATTTTGTTACGATGGACCTAGTACACATATACAAAGAAGCCTTACAAACATTTTCCTAGGTCCAGGGTTCAACTAGAGTTTCATTAAATTTATTCCCAAGGTCAGGGACCTAGATATTTTCATCAGTTGGTGGCCTATCACTTTGCTTAATATGAACTACAATTGTTTGGCCAAAGTACTAGGTCTATGCTTAAAATGTATTATTTTCAATATCATCCACTCAAAGAAGACACACCTTACCTATAAGAGGTATATTCTAGATAATGTGATAGTAGTTTGGGAAGGGATTAAATGGGCCTAGTCATCTAGCCTTGACACCTTTCTCATTAAGATTGATTTTCAAAAATCCTATGATTGAGTGGAATGGCCTTTCATTTTAGCAGTGCTCAAGAATCTAGGGTTTGTCCCCAACTTTGTTGATTGTGTGAAAACCCTATTTATAGATGCATTGGTATGTATGTCCAAAAATAGAAGAAAATATAAGCAAACAAGGCTCTTTCGGTCAATTTAACAAGGTTTCCCTCTAGTGGTGTCCTTATATTTCTTGTTTGTAGAATCCCTCAACTATCCTCTGAGCTCTAAAGTCAATCTCAATTTAATTTGCGGGATTCCTCTCCTGAAACTAGAAATCAAACAATTAGTTAGTGGAAGTTTACTAATGATTATTTTCTTACAATTAATCCTCTAAGATCAAACCTCCTAGGTGCATAACATGCAATTCTTGGTCATCTTTTGTGTAACCTCTAGATCTAGCATTTAATGGGCCAAAGTACCATATGGAAAGCCAATGACCTATGTTGGGTTGGCTAGCTCTCCTAACTAGCCATGGATACAAGTAGGCCAAATATTCAAGTTCATGGAAATACCTTTCACCTTCCAAGCCTCTCTATGGGACCTCAAGGAGATTGTTGTTTAGAGAATTGAAAATATAATTGATAAATATGTCACTAAGCCTTTAGCTCTTGCAGTGAAATTTCATATCTACACTAAAGTTCTTGTTGTTATTCATGCCTACTATTCCTATTATTGGGTTCCATCTAATGTGACCTACTCTAATTTGGATAAGGCTCTCAGAAAATTTTTACAAGCCAAAATAGAAAAAATTCAAGTTTTTCATAGAATTAATTGGGAGCTCAGTTGTACTCTACAAGAGCTTGGAACATTAGAACCCACCTACATGCTCAAGCCCTATGTGCTAAATGAGTAATTCAAGTTATTGGAGGGAAAGAGGCCTTGAACCCGCTCCATCATTGGATCAAATGGGGCCTCTTGCCTAGAAAGAATTCCTAGTAGGAAATCTCACTATAATCCCTTCTTGATCTTACTCCTTCTCATGTTAAAATTGTTGGCACATATTCTTTACAGAGTGTATGGAAGGTTGGATTCAAGGGTATTAAGCGCTATCTATCCTAGGAGGATATTTCCCTCCAGATGAACTTGTCATTTAACAACCACTAGCCTTGGTGATCACATCTTATTAAATTTCAAGGAAATACTTTGGCCAAGATTTCCCGTTTCTTGACATTAAAGTTGTTTGGAAGGGTATTCATATGATTAATGATACGTTAGAGAACATATCCCATAACTAGCTCTCTTGGTCGAGCATAAGTGAAAATCCCCCCTAACCACTGTGGATAAGTTCATTCAGGAATGAATTCAAGGCATCATCCATGATGATCTCATGCTAAAGCTTGGCCTCCTTGCACCTTAGTCCTTGGGGTGGGATTAGCAATGCAGTGAGTCTACAAATTCACGAGCTACAAACCGATTATTAGGTATAGGTGGGTTTTATTAGCAAGTCGTTCTTTGAAGGCCAACTAAAATATCAACAAAAAAAATGTCTTTCTTTCCTTCATAACATTTGGAAACTAGTGTTAGAACCTAAGAAAGTAGGTTTTTTATAATGTTTAATTATGGGAGATCTCCTAATTGATAAGAGATTAAACTATAGCTAGATGTGTAGAACCTACACTATCCACAATGTAAATGAGAAAAAAACCTTAAGAATGTTTTCTAGTTTTTCCCTTTAGCTAGGTTTACCTAGGCATGGGCTAAGTCTATGTGTCAATGGTATCTCCCTACTTCCCTCACCTCGAATGTTGCCTTGCTAGGTAATCAAATTCCCTGAGCCACTGGAGTTTCACTCAATGTTGGATGCTTGTTAGGGTTGAAGTGTTTTATTGGTTATGTAGAGGTGCAATAATGTTTCCTTCAATGTTTTTGACCCATCGTATGCCTTTTCTTGGTATGAATGCATGCAAACGAGAGTTAGTCTATTCTTGCAAATCATTGTCTAGGCTTGAAAGGTTTGAGTCAAGATGTAACACCTCCAATATCGTTTGGAGAATTGGGGTGGGGCCTTTTGTATTATGAGTAGAGAGGACTGTTATAGGCCCTCTTTTGTTAATTCACGTAAAGAAGACAATAGGTTTTGACATCAGTTTGACAGATAGGTTTGAGAGTGTCGTAAACACGGGAGTAGTTGGCCCCCAATTCCATTGCACAATGATATAACACTTTCTTACTCTAACCTTAGCCATTTCTAAGGAGCCCAAGCCCATGAAGCTTACTAGCAATGGATGGGATTATGTGGATG
>ML785730.1:25674-39868 GCA_009831015.1 Picea engelmannii
GGTAGCACTGGAATTGTTTTTCTTCCCTACCTATCAAGTCCAATCATCTTCCCACACATTAGAGACATGGGGTGTTTAAGTATCTTGGGAGGTCTGTGTGGGATGATTCATTTTAGATTTGGCCTTAGATATTAATAAATAGTCATAGATACAATGGTCCAGACATTGAAACCAAAAACCAAGTATTAGGAAAATTAATGAAGTATGTTGACTGCTTGATAACCCTATCACCTACTTACATGAGCATAAATTCCTTGAATTACTTTGAAATTTTCATTTTATGAAAAAATTGATGATGGGTATAGGGTCATAGAGCCTCTAAGGTTCATGT
This sequence comes from Picea engelmannii, assembly GCA_009831015.1. Lineage (NCBI taxonomy): Eukaryota > Viridiplantae > Streptophyta > Pinopsida > Pinales > Pinaceae > Picea > Picea engelmannii. Next base: position 26,006 of record ML785730.1, read on the forward strand.
AAAATGAAATCCTCCATGGGGTAGACATATGTTTTAATGTTAGCTAGAATTGCATTGGGAGGTCGATAAATTTAGTTGAAACTAGGAAAAAATGTTTTGCATATTTATCCACCAAAAATTCATGTGATTAATCAATGAAGGCAACCAAAGTGTTATTATATACCCATGGGTGATGACCAAGGATTTCCATCACATGAGATGACTCATTTAATTGAAAAAAAATAATCCTTTGGTCAAGATGTAAATATGGGTGCAATGCCAGTCTAGTGGCTCCCACAATTCCCCATTTCATCCATGGATAATTTTTTGAGGAGACACCCTCCCCCCAAAACACCTCATAATTCAAACCACCCGACACTGATTACATAAATAATCATATATATAATAAGAAAAATCAGTTTCAATAGGGGATTCATTACCTTGTGATAGACCTTTAGAAATAATTTCCAAGGCGTCTCGGGTGCTAAGACCACTCTTTGGACTAATGATAAACACATGCTCTAAACACTATAAATCATAATATAGTTTTGTCCTAATAAAAGTGTGCACATTTGAAAAATGAAAAAATAAAAATAAAATATCTCATTAAGAAACTATCAAGAAGAGATAGTCACAACTATCAATTAATAATTAACAAGATCGGTGAGAACTATAGCTATATAATCAATGAAATGGGTTGATAATATCTCGATAAACAAGAGATACAACTTCACAATGATTAATCATTAGTATAACCATAGTTATTCTTATTTAGGTATATTGATCCAAAATTCTTCATCCACCTATGCTTTTAAATTCTTTATTTGTAGGAAGAAATGATCCAGATTGGATCCTTATATTTTTTTTCCATCTATCTTGATCCTTTTAGAGTGGAAAAAATTGGAGGAATCAACTTGCAGGGCAATTTTAGTGGCAGGTCATAGTTTGGAAAATTAGGGTTTGAAACCTTCCAAGGCCATTTTGAGACATCAAATGATTTGTTTTTGGGTTAAAACCTTCCCAGCATATATAGGACCCCATGAAAATATTATATACATCGATACCTTTCCAACGGTACAAAAAATGCGTCAATCAGAACTCGTATGCAAAATTTATGCCTCCTACAAGTTGACCTATTGTGTTGACCACCATGATACGAGAGGATGCCACATCAACCCCCATTACTCACGCATCTGGGGCTAGCCACGTATGTAATTTCAAGAATATTCTATAAGTTCCAAAACCCTATCACAATTGAGGGTTGAGGAAGTCAAAAACCTACCCCTAGATAGATATCGGGCTATGTTAAATATCGAGCCACTAGGAGGAGAAGGGGTTCCATTCTTTTGCATTGTATCTTGTTCCATAGCTAAGAAAAACATACTAGAGTGGTATTATGTGAGCATAAAATAGGAGGAGATATTATGTAGCAGCCATTTATGCCACAAGTCAAAGGAAACTCCACAAAGAGTGCCTCTTTCTTTGTACTTGCATCATTTATACACCAAAGAAAAGAGAGCAAAACAACCTCACCTTCTAGTTGGGTTTTCTCCTATATTGGGTTTACCAGGTCACATATTTTGTTTATTTGTGGATGGTGTGATTGTATTTTACTTTTCTCTATTTTCTACATTTTATCTGTTTCATGCATAAGAAGAAAAATTAGTAACTAAATATTCTGGAGATCTAAAGGAAAATTAACCTTCATAGTATATATTTCAGTTTTATTTATCAGATATGTTTTGACGAACTGTTCCAGTGGAATATCCACGATAGTTTGTAGATCAATAAATTTTATCATATCAATAGGTGTGTCCATAGCTCTTCCAATCACTAGATGGAGAACAATAACTCTTCCAATCACTATGCTTAGGATGTTGATATAAATAATATGTGGATGGTGAAGAATCTAGTTCCAATTGATTAGAAGGCACATGTTTAGTTTCTTGCATATTTATAGTAGTAGAAGGAGGTTGGGAAAGTTTGATTTCCTACAAATTAATAGAAATAGAGGAAATAGGGTGAATCAAATATGGTAATGTCGTCTCAAAACATGGGGGCTTCACCTTGTTGACCAATATCTTATCATGTTCATTCATAAAGGGGGTTTCTAAAATTGTGTCCAATTCCCTAAATTACTAGGTAAGGGGGATTGAACTTGACACCTTGTCCCCCAAAATAATCACAATATTCTCTATTGTAATATATGAAAAATATATAAGAGAAAAACAATCATGGGTTTCTATTTCAATGATTCCCTGATTGCACTTTTTAAACCTAGAGAGTTGCCTGAATAAATTAGGAGGGAAGGGATTTTATGGAAACTGTGAAATAAGAGGGCATGTTGATATTGAAATGAAGAGATTCGGTCACTTCACATGACAAAATAATGTGCATATCTATGTAATGACCTTTGGAGGATAGGTTTTAGGTGCCCTTTAGGGACCTCATCTATTTTTTTCCAAAATAATTCTAATAAGTTTTCATAATAACAATAGCACACATAAATTAACATGAATTAGTTGAGGTTAAATATTGTGATACAACAATAAAATTAAGTTACAACCACATTAAAAAATTTGGTAGATGATGAAGATTGTGATTTGTGGTCATCATCGCCACCTTTTGAAGGACAAAGATCTTGTTCTTATTGTTCTTATTCTAGAGGATATTGTAAAAACAAAATAAAATGGTAATTTAATTAATTAAATGAATTTTCACACTTACAATTAACAGTAAGATAGTACACAATATTTATTAGAAGGGTTGGATGATCACACTTAAGAAAATATTAATTATATTTTACCTTAGTTACCACAAGTTTCATGTCCTCCACCATTTTTGCATAACTATTATTTAAGTAATAATTCAATTCATCTAAAGTTGGATCATGCCTATATTCATCATTATCTGAAAACATGAGAAAACTATAACTAAAATTTCCAATAGTCATTCCCTAAGTATTGAAGCCCATTGGGGCTCATTAGGCTCTGATCTACTATTTGCAATCATACATCATGCCCTATAAGGAATAAGTAGTGTGATAAATGACCAAAGGGATTAGATCCAATGATGAACAATGAGAATTTTTACACCATTGTGCAAGAAAATACGTAAAATTAAAGAAAAGGATGCAAAGTGGAAAGTCCAAATTGTGCACAAGAAATATATGAATGGCAAGGATTCAAGAAGCCATGTTTTCATTTTAATTTGAAAGGTAAGGAATTTTCCATCACAAACCATGTTGAATCATGGGTATTCATATATATCGAGGAAGTCAAATAATGATGAAGATATTCTTACCTCTAATTTAAAGAGGCGATCCAAATTCTCTTAAGGAATTCAACAAGTAGGTCCCCACAATCTCCAAATATCTCACCAACACAAGAAAAAGTTGAAATGTATCTAAGAAAGTCACTTCAAGTCACTTTATCTCGAAAATGTTGGAGTAGAAGGACACATTTTTTTTTTTTTTTCCTTTATCAATTTTTCTTTTGCATCTCTATTGCATTATATGTCATTCTAGCATCCTTCTAGAGGGACATTAGAGGGGTACAACAATGACACAAAACATACACAAAAATGACACAAAAGCATGTAAACATGATGCCAAAAGGATGCAAAAATGATGGAAGGAAGACACCAAAAGGATGAAAAAATGACACAATCAAGTTGTGTAACATCCCCCAGCTTAACTAAGGGACATTACTGCACGAAATACACATGAAAACAAAATTTTTCCGCTAAATCATTTATCGTAGCTTACTAGCTACGATTATACACATATTTAACCAGATTCTGATACCCATAATGAAATGCATCTACAACATTTTAAATAACCATGAATGCAACTAATAAAATCATTCACAACAAAAAAAAAACAATTAAATTCATGAAATAACTCAAAAAATAGATAAACATGTATCTTTTAGATTACTTGTGCAACCATCTTCTTGGGAAGGACGTTCCACCCAACCATATAATTGTTGCTCCAGATCTCAACATCAAGTCACCCCCAGGATGGGGCTAGGAATCCACAAAAGAAGGGTGTATCACACAAAGGATGCAAAAAAGACATAATCAAGTTGTCTAACATTCCCTAGCTTAACCGAGGGACATTTCTACACAGAATACAAATGAATTTATTTATTTATTTTTTCTGCTAACTCATTTATTGTATCTTACCAACTATGATTATACACATATTTAACCAGATTCTGATACCCACAATGAAATGCATCTACAAAATTCTAAATAACTATAATGCAACTAATAAACTCATTCACGACAACAAATAAACCATTCACATACACAAAGTTAAGCACAACAATTAAACTCATGAAATAACTCAAAAAATAGATAAACACTTATCTTTTAAATTACTTGTGAAACCAGTTTCTTGGGAAGGATGTTCCACCCAACCATAGACTTTTTGTTCCAAATATCAACAACAAGTCACCCCCAAGCGGGGGCTAGGAATCCACAAAAGAAGGGTGCCTCACACAATCCACTCATAGCTCAATATCTCACAACCCACTGGTATTCTCCTACATCTATCCTGAATTTCCTCCATCTCTCTTCCTCTTGAAATTCCCAACCCAAAGAATGTACCCCTTCACTTCTCTCAGTCCATCAGGCATCTCATTCATTGATCAAGGCTTCTCTTTCTCTGGTAGCTGGAATCTCTCTGCTAGGAACTCAAGGGAACTTACTACCAGGAAAACTACCATGAACCAACAACCACCACTTGTTGTTATAGTGAAACTCACTCAGGATTTCTCTCTTTAGGCCTGACAACCTGGCTCATCAATTTCCAGCTCAAAAATACTCCAAAATTCTCCATCATGCTCCTGAATTCACCCCGCCTCCTTGTTCTAACTCTGGTTCTATCCTTCTTTCTCTTTGCTTGTTCTTCAGACCCAAAAACTAAGTGTGAAAAATCTCATATTTCCCCCATACAAATTTCCTCTATTTTTCCAAGATAGTTGACTATTCACTCTATCCAATGTTGATTGTACTACAACCCCATGCTTCCAATAACTATGGGATGTGACTCTCACACCCACCCTCTTACATTAGTTTAATGATTGGGATATCATATACTCAAAACATAAATAGAAGTTATCCCCAAATGATAATAAATTCATAAAATTGGGTTTGGATTAATACCCATAAATCATTTCCCTCTTGGGCCCCTCTTAAACACTCCCTAGGCATCCCCCTCTCTTTTGGATTAATCATCCCCTGTCTCTATCCATATTTCTAGTAGTTGGTATCACATTATATCTATTAAAATCAGAAAATACATTTTGCATATTACATCGCTTGGCCATAACCACATTTGTATATACATTATGCATTAATTAAATTGGGGATTGTAGTGGGAATTTTACATTCCTCCTCCCCTACAATTGTGTATTTTTCTTGGTGCACATCACCATGCTGAAATAGATATACAAATTAACATCGCAATACCTAGAAAAAAAAATAAAATCTTGCAATTTGTTTACTCTCCAACAACAATCCCAACCATAATATCTCATTCTTATCAACCTGCTAACCTAAGGAATGTGCCCCTTTCACTACCTTTAGTGCATTGGGATGCACCATTATTTTATTAGGGCTATCAGTGCAGGTGACCAAGAAATTTTATATGGGGTTATGGAACTCTAGCTTCCCAAAAATGGAGTCTTGCATTTTTAGCTTCTATTTTCTTCAAAATTGGAAAAAAATTATAGGTATTCCTCTTGCATAGTTTCTTCATGCTCCCATGTTGCATATTCAGAACCATAGTAGGTCCATTGAACCTTTACCATCCCTATGGATTTGTTTTTGAGAACTTTGAATTTTCAGTCCAGGATGCGTATTGGTTCCACCCAGAAATCCCCTTCATGTTCCACCTAGATCACAGTTCAATCAATTATGTGGTTAGAGTCAGTAATATATTTATTTAATAATGATACATGAAATGAATTATGCACTCTCATGGATGCAGGAAATTTTATCATGTATGCAATTGGTTCTATGTTCTCTAATATTTCAAAAGGCCCACAATATCTTACTGCCAACTTTGGGTAGCAACCCAATCTTATCGAACTTCTTTTCACTTTCACTTTAAGAAATACATGTTCACCCACTTTAAAATCGCTGGAAATTCTATTCCTGTATGCATACATTTTTTTCTTGTCTTAGGTAGAATTTAAATTCTACCTTATCTTTTTCATCTTCTCTTCCATTTCCCACAAAACATCTATCCCAATGATGGATCTGTCTGTTGGGTTATTCCATCTCACTGGTGTTACACTTCCTTCCATACAACGCTTAAAATGGGATCATTTTTAATGAGGCTTGATATACATTATTATAAGAAAACTTTACTAAGTGGATGTAATCTTGCCACTTCGATAGTTGTTCCGTCATATACATCATGAGGATGTCTTCAATTATCCTATTGATCCTCTCTGTTTTCCCATCTGAATCTGGGTGATATGTTGTACTAAGATTCAAATTTGTCTCAAATCCTTGGAACAAACCTTGCTAGAATTTGGATGTAAACTTGGAATATTTGTCAGAAACTATTACCTTAGAAACTCCATGTAGCCTAACAACCTCCTTCATGTAAATCTCTACATTATTTTTTGCATTGTGTTTTGTCTTCACAGGAATAAAATGTGCATCCATTGTTAATTTTTCCACCACCACCATGATTGAATCATTCTACTTCCCTGTTCTTTGAAGCTTTGTAATAAAATATATTGTGACCACTTCCCACTTCCATTTTTGAATGGCAAATGGTTGTATCAACCCTGCTGGATGTTTGTGCTTTGTATTTACCTTCTGGCACTCTAGAAACTAGGCTATATAGTTAGCCACTTCTTTCTTCATTCCCAACCAAAAGTATTGGCTCCTTACCACTATAATGGATTATAATATCTAGGGTGCCCAACATAGGTCACATTGCACATTTCTCTTAGCAATTTATTTTTTAGCTCCATGGAATTCAACACATAGACCTTGCCTCTGTACAAGAGGATTCCATCCTCCTTCAATTCATAATTTTCAAATTTCTGTTGTAAATTGCCTTGCTATAAGTTTTCCTTTATTTGCAAATAATGTTGATCTTAATTTGATGCTTCAATAATTTTATATTTTAAGTATGTCTTGTACATTCTGATGGTTGAAATATGAATTTAATGAGCTCTTCTGTTGAGTGCATCAACCACCTTATTTTCTTTTCCTTTGATATGTTTAATTTCAAAGTCATACTCACTAAGAAATTCCAATGATCTAGTTTGTATGAAATTTAATGTTAGTTGTCCAAATGAAAGTTTCAAAACACAAAAGTCTGTCCTTAGCTCAAATTTCTTTCCCATGAGGTAATGTATCCACATTTTTAATGCATGTACAATGGTTGCTAACTCTAGATCATGTGTAGCATAATTTCTTTCATTCTCTTTTAATTTTCTAGACTCATAGCATACCACATGATTCTTTTGACTGAGGAATCCACCAAGCCCTTACTTTCATGCATTTATGCACACTACAAAGTATTCATATAGATATACAATATTTAAGATTGGTGCATTTTTCAAAAAAAAAATCAACTGCTAGAAACTCTCTGCACCTTGGAAGTCCATTCAAACTTCACTCCCTTCTTTTGAAAAAAAATTGATTAGGCTTGCAATCTTTGAAAACACTTTTATGAATCTTCGATAATAACCGACAAAACCCATAAATGATCTGACCTCTATCAAATTTATTGACGTTGACCATCCTCCAGTGACCTCTATCTTCTCATGATCAACTGTTATCCCATCTGCTGAAATAATATGACCCAAGTAGTGAATCTTCTTTTGATAAAATATGCACTTAATTAATTTGGCATACAATTTATGCTCCCTTAAAAACTTTAGTTCCATTCTTAAATACTTCTCATGCTCCTCCTCAGACTTAGAGTAGATGAGAATACATCTAAGAAAACAATTACAAACTTGTCCAGGTACTCCCTGGACACTCCATTCATTAGACACATAAAAATAGTTAGGGAATTTGATAGTCCAAATGGCACTACTATGAATTCATAATTCCCATACCTTGTTCTAGGAGTTTTTTTGTTAATATATTCTTCCTTTCTCCTCACTTGATGATATCCTAATCTCAAGTCAATCTTGGAAAATATTCTTGCACCTTTCAATTGATTAAATAGATCATCAATCCTTGGAAAATGATATTTGTTCTTTATAGTGACCTTGTTCATTTGTCTAAAATCAATACACAACCTTAAGGTCCCATCCTTCTTCTTTACAAAAATAACTGGGGATCCCCAATGTGACACACTTGGGTGTATATACCCTTTCTTAATTTTTTTTTTCAATTTGCATATGAATCTCTTTCAATTCTGGTGTGCCCATTCCGTAGGGTATCTTGGACATCGGGGCAGCTCCTGAAACAAAATCAATATAGAAATCAATGTCTCTCTTCGGTGGAAATCTTGGGATTTCCTAAAAAATAACTTCAAAATATTTTAATACATGATGGTATTCAATACTTTCCACTTTATCTTTGGTTTCCTCATCCATATGGGTTGCAAAAATTTGGCATCCCTTATTGAAACTCTTTTTCAACTACATGGATGAAATCTCTTTAAAAACTAAAACTCTCAGAATGACTTGAATCTTGCCTTGCTTACCTCCCTCATTAAGACACGTGATTTTATTGTTGTAACAATCTAGGACAACATGGTGTTTTTCCAACCAATCCATGCCAATTAGATAGTCATATGAACCCAAAGGTATAATGTTCACATATACCTTTGTTTTGAGTCCATTCATGTCTATTGGGAAATATTTAACCAACTCATTGGTATTTCTATTAGCTCATGTGGCTAACTGAACTAACCAATATTTCTTATTCTTGCTCCTTTGCAAGTGAAATATTTCAATAATTTTAGAGTTTATGTAACTATGGCTAGCGCCAAAATCAATTAAAATTGCTATGGGATGGTTATCAATCTTACCTTCCACTTCAATCATGGGGGATTGTTGGACATAAAGTTTTGGATGAAATTTTGGGAGAAAAATCTTAAGTATAATGTAAGTGTACAGAAGGAATTAAGCACACGGAAGAAAGAAAGGGTGCAAAAGGTAGAAAGGGAACAAAAGGAAGGAAAGTGCATAGGATGAAGACAATGCACAGATATAAGAATAAAACAAGCAAGCAAGAGAATAAAGTGTGAAGGAGGACAACACGACATTCCAGAAATAGAAGAATAACAAAAAAGTTGCATAAAGAGAGAAAAGCATAAGAAAGAAAACAACTAGTTAACTGAAGATGGCCATGCCATGCACTATAATGGTCTATTTTTGGGATAAATAGTATAGGGAGTTTTGGTATAAATATGTAACGAGATTGGGAGATTTATGTTGGAGTTACTTCACACACACCTAGGATTTATTTTTCCTAAGGTTTTTCTTGTTTATTAGTCATAATTAGTCATTATCCAGTATCCATTATCTCCAAGCTTGGTCGTGAATTCTCTGTATTCATATCCACATTCCATTCTATTAGATTCGCCTCAGGAGCCACCTGAAAGATGCCTTCTCTTGAGGATTTTATCGAATCCCTGACACAAGAGAAAAGTAATATCATCAACATGGGCAAAATCAAAGGCCCAAAGGCACATGCACTCACTGTGCAATATGGAAGCCAAAAATATCAGAAATATAAAGATAAATATAAATGGAAATATCATGCACATCCAAAGAAGGAAGGGTACACAAAACCCTTCACCGATGCTTCTGGATCCAAAGGGGAAAAGGGGATAAATGCACGTACTTTCACAAAGGATTCAATTCAGAATCCTCATGCATGCAAAAACAAATAGATCTGATGTCTCAAATACTTAAAAAAAACAACCTTGGAGATTGCATCCCCGAGGGTGCCAAGAAGAAGAAGCCGGAGGATATGAATTCCAAGAAAGGGAATTCTAGTCATGCCTTGATTGCCATCAACTCCTCTCCCAATGCTTGGATCATAGATTCAGGAGCATCACATCACATGGCTGCCTCAAAAGTAGTATATTCTTTTTTGGATGCATGAAAAGGTCCTCCTATTCTGATGGGGGACAACTCTTCTGTCGAAGTCACCGACAAAAGAAGGATTGAACTCACCAACAGAAGCTTCGAGAACGTGCCGTATGTTCCCAAACTTTATGTTAAACTTCTCTCTGTGTATCAGATGATGAATTACGACACCATAAATAAATTCATATTCACACCAAATTCTATGGCCATCTACGACATGAAAACCAACTCTAGGGTTGCTACCAGTGAGGTAAATCATCAGTCTAGATTGTATACATTTTCTGAATTCAATGAACCTGATTCTGCTTTACTGCTTACTCATGTTGAAGAAAATAGTAGGATATGGAATGAAATGTTTGGACATTTGAATTTCAGATACATGCAACAAATTAGCAAGCAAACATTGGTTGATGGTTTACCAGACATCCATTTCTCCAAGGGAGTGTGTTCTCAGGAAACACCCTCAAGATAAATTCGACAAGGGAAAGTCCCAGAGAGCCTTCGCACCTTTAGATCTGATCCAAAATGACCTTATGGGTCCTTTTACGCATCCATCAATCACAAAGGGAGGCTTGTTCTCATTTTTTTTTTATGATTTCTCACGTTTTACATGGATCTACTTTCTCAGGAAAAAATCTGAGGTCTTTCAACACCTCAAAGATTTCAAAGCTCTGGTTGAGACATAGTCTGGAAAGAAGATCAAGGTCCTCCAAACTGATAATGGAGGAGAGTATGTAAATCATTAGATCCATGATATTTTCCATGAGGCAAGGATCCATTTGTAGCATACAGTTCCCTATGCTTCGCAACAAAATGGAGTTGTTGAGCGGAAAAAAAATTCTCTAAAGGAGATGGCATCTTGCATGTTGCATGAAAAGTATCTACCACAGAGACTATGGGCCGAAGCACTTAATTATGCAACATACATTCAAAACAGATCTCCCCATAGATATGCCAAGGATAAGACCCCCTACGAGGCTTGGAGTGGCCTCAAACTGGAAGTGACCCACTTTTGCATTTTTGGTTCACGTGCATGGGCTTAGATTCCCTCTGAAAAGAGGAAGGAACTTGATCCATAGAGAACTGAGTTCATTTTTGTTGGATACCCCAACGGTGTGAAGGGATATAGACTTATTGATCTTTCCTCGGACCGACTCATCATTGAGTGAAGTTTCCAATTCAAGGAAAGTGTATCACATGCACCTCAACAACCATATGCATACACCTTCATTCTTCCACCTGTACGAGATGATGAGCATGCACATGATGAATATTCTTTAGATGATATTTTTGATTCATAGGAATCGGATGATTTAGATTCAGAGTCAGTACAGTCAGATGCAGAGTCAGAGCATCCAAATGCATTTGCAGAGCCAAAGCAGAGGCCCGAGTGGTCACAAACTACTCATCAGGATGCAGGGGATCTTGTTGGTGATCTGGCCGATGCTAAGAGGACTCGATCTGATTTCAAGGAGCCTCCTATTGCACTCACTTCCACTGAACCATTACCCTCTAGGCATATTTTCTTGGTTTAGTCTTTAGATCCACGGTCTTATGGCGAGGCTGCTGGAAATCCCTTTTGGTAATCTGCCATGAAGGAGGAATACAACTCCCTCCTCGAGAACTAGAATTGGGATCTAGTTCCCCTTCCTTCTGGGAGGAATCTTGTCAGATGCAGATGGGTCTACAAGACCAAGAGTGCAACGGATGGACAAATCAACATATACAAAGCCATGCTTTTTTCCAAAGGATTTCAGCAGGTTCATGGTATTGACTATGATGAGACCTTCGCTCCAGTAGCAAAGATGGATTCCATACGATTGGAACTTAACATTGCGGCAACCAAAGGATGGGAAGTCCATCAGATGGACGTGAAGAATGCATTTCTTCACGGTGATCTCTCTGAGGAGATCTATATGGAGAAGCCCCAGGATATCTATATGGATATCTATATGGAGTAGGACTCATCTTTGGTCTGTCGACTGAAGAAGTCCCTTTATGGCCTCAAGCACACTCCGAGGGCATGGTATGCCAAGATGGAATCCTACATATTGTCACAGAACTTTGTACGTTGTAAATCAGATCTGAATGTCTAGATTCTTAGGACAACTGATTCACTTCTACTTTTAGTTCTGTACATTGATGATTTGTTGATCACCAGTTGCTCGACTTCAGCGATTGCTGCAGTCAACAGGATTCTACATGACAGGATTTTGATGACAGACATGGGTCCTCTACACTTCTTCCTTGGACTCGAGATCAGTCAGGATGAATTAGGCATTAAACTGTCTCATACCAAGTATGCACGAGATCTCCTTGAATGATTTCACATGATAGAATGCAAGTCTGCTTCGACTCCTTTTCTATTAGGAGTCAAACTTGAGGATGGTGGGGAGAATCCACTGGTTGAAAGCACACTGTACATACAACTAGTGGGGATATTTTTGTATCTCACACATTCCAGAACAGACCTCTCCTATGCAGTTGGCACAATTTCCAGGTTCACGCAGGAGCCTCATGAGCTACATTGGAAGGTTGCAAAGTGTATCCTTTGATACATACATGGAACCATCACCTTTGGGATTCATTATGTAACAAACTCTACATTAGATCTCATCGGGTTTACTGATTTCAACTGGGTTGGCGATAGCATTGATAGAAAGTCCACATATGGTTACTTAGCCAGTCTTGGTCTCGGGCCCATCTGTTGGTCAAGAAAGAAGCAAGATGCCATTGCTACATCTTCATATGAGGCAGAGTACAGAGGGGTATTTAACATAACCATTCAGGCTATGTGGCTACAACATTTTCTCGTTGAGTTGGGCATTCAATTTCATCGGTCGATCATCATCTGGTGTGACAACCATAACACTCTAAAGTTTTGTAGAGATCCAGTTCAGAGGCAGCAGACAAAGCACATCTAGATGCACATGCAGTACATCCGGGACTTAGTACACGAGGGGATCATCGACTTACAGTTCTGTCCTTCAGCAGAATAGAAGGTAGACATCTTCACCAAGACCTTCACTGAGCAGAAGTTTCATTCTCTGCGAAGTCGTCTTGGAGTGAAGGACACCGTTTCCTAGCAACTGTAGTTCTTCTTTTTACATACATTTTACCTTGACGGGGGGTTTTTCCCATGAGGTTTTCCCTCTTTCCTCACTTTATTTCAGTGTATCTTTTGTATTTGGGTACCTAACATGGCCTCGTTGTCGGGACCCATTCTTTATTTTCACCATAATGATGTTCAGGGGGGGTGTTGGAGTTACTTCACACACACCTAGGATTTCTTTTTCCTAAGGTTTTTCCTTGTTTATTAGTCATAATTAGTCATTATCCAGTCTCCTATATTTTAGGGGAGAATATACTACCTGGAGAATATTTTCTTTCAATTGACACTTTAGTTTGACTAGTTGAGTTGAGTTTAGAGTTTGACCAGACTAGCGCATTACCCTTGATTTCTTGAGTTAACTCCTCACTACTCTCTGTTCAGTCAGTTAATTGAAGACTAGTTAACTAGTTAACTCGATTAGGTCGCAGTTCACTCCCGTAACTGCCTGCAAGACTAGAATAGGTGGAAGTTCACTCCTGTAACTGCTAGTGTGTGTTCAGATCACTCTAGACCACCACTATGGTGCATTGGTTCTCCTCCAGTGTGCACTCATTGAGTTATACAGAGTATATCATGTGTAAATTATTCATTATTCACAACGGTTAATGAGAATTATTTCATTCTTTCTCTCCTTCTTCTTCTTTCTCCAATTCTCTCTGCAAATGTGTGTATTATTGTTTAGCTAGATCT
>ML785730.1:55125-86086 GCA_009831015.1 Picea engelmannii
AAATGAACAATAGTATAAGAGTTACACCAATACACCACAATACACCATGCACAATATATGAGAAATAATCAATAGTTATTGTTCAAGGGAAGTAATGACTTCCAAAGGTAGATACATCTTCCAAATGTAAAGGGAGGGATAAATATCCAAGAGGAATATACAACGCTCCAATATAAAGAGAGGATTTAACTCTCCAGCCTTGCCCCTTCCTTCCACCCAAAAATAAGTTATAGAGAGAATGGTAGACTTTGTTCAATTTTGGTTTATTCAGGAGACCGAACTTGCACACAATTCCCTGCGCTCAATAATCAACATCCAATTATGAAAATATCACAAAAGCAACTATAGTCTGTACTCTTTTCAATGAAATTTGTCCCACTTCATTTGGATTCTCTATGAATAAGTTATGATTGTTTTACCTGGAACACCTGTTTATTGACTAGCTTTAGGACTGGTCAAAAACCCTATCTTCCACAGAGTTTATCTCCATAATTGTAGTGAATTAAGATCTTAAATTTTTACCATAGGTACCTTAATATGTCTTCTCAATACCATAGCAATTTTACCACCTGAATCATTCTAGAAAAATTTTTATAGCAAAAATGGTAAGATGACCTGAAAATAACATACCTTAGAACACATCACCAAAACACTTCATCCTCCCTTGAAATCCGACCTTCTTTACTTCTGATTTCCTCTAAAATTAGAATTGTGTATCAAATGAATGTATAATGATATTTATTTATACCATTTATGTCACTTCCTTTTAACATTAGGGCCGACTTGACAATTTCTTATTTTGTAATTCTTTTCTTTAATTATCTTCAGGGCCTACATGTACTTCCTTCTTCAATTCACTTTGTCATCTTCAAAAATTCATTTCTCCTCAACCATGAGGATCCACGTGATGTGCCACATACCATCGGAAACAACATGATGTATACTATCCATCCATGGGTCTTGTATCTACATGTGCATTTTCCTTCATGTCCAAATACCTTTATCAATCTTGCGGTCCAAAACCCATGACTAGGGTTGACATCAATGACAACAACCAATCTTCCAACATGGTCTTCCAATAGCCTAAGGAGGAAAAGCTTCGAATTCAAGATCTTCTTGAACCCAAAACCTTAGGAAACTAAAAACGTCATAACAATATTGCAATCAAACATACATTACAATACAATCACAACAACTCGAGTGGATCACCCATGCCCAAGTCTTCAATATCAGAAGCAAAAGTTATGATAAGAAAGTTGACTGTCATTAAACAAGACGTCTAAAATTGAAACACATACCAGAGAACCAGAGGCTTCATTAAAAATTTACAATACGGGAGCTTAGCTCAACCATCGACCCTAACAAAATATCAAAACTGAGTATTTATACTCAGAACAACTTGCCACCACCAGTAGTGTGACCTGGCCACTAAAATCAAATATTTTCACCTACATCGTCTTCTACCAGTATGTACTTGCATCCTTTTGTTAGACGTGATCTCAGATCAGTATGGGCTTTGCAGGAGAATATGCTGACAAGGGAACTTTGGGATGACAGTCTGCTCCCACAACCAGTTCTTCCATGCTTTCTATTTATGTGGTAAAACGAGGTTTCAACCAACTTCCCCATTTTCATTAAATAATTTCATTGGGATCATGGCGAGGCGTGAAACCCATGAATGTTCCAGGTAGTGCCCACAACTCCTTCCAATTGATCTCGACATATTGAAACCACGCAGATCTTTTACTGAGACCAAGACGGGTGCTTCAATCTTTTGCGTGGCTCCATTCTCTTGCCCCACGCGACCGCGGGTCATGACCTCGTGCTTATCCATATGAAATCTCAGGATTTCTCATTTTGGGAGTTTTCATTCCCCTTGATTTCAAATATCCCGATGCTCAAAAATGCGAAACGACCTATTTGGATCAACGGTTGGATTTTCCTTGAATATGAGGATCATGATCATCACCTTGAACAACTTTAGCCACATGTCACTCAATTAGGTGCCTACCTTTCTTTTGTCTATGCTTTCCATATTCCCTTGGGCTATGATCATGGGACTAATTCCCAAGCATTTCAGTATTTCACGTTTTGCGAGTTCGCATTGTATTCCATGCTGAAATCTCTAAGTCACGAAATCATGATCGTTCGGATTGGGTGACACACGTCTCTTTGCATTGGATGGCCCAAATCATATTGACATTTCGAGACCTCGGACCATCGACACTTCTCACCTCATCCTTTCTGAAAAGACTTTCTCCATGGATCATGCATCTCGTTTCCTTCTGAAATAGATGGCCCAGATCATTTAGCGACTTCGCGTTTTGCGAGTCCTCATGACTCTACCCTTTGACTTATCCATTCTTAGGGTCAACGAAATGATAGTCTTATGCAACGTGTTCTTCCCAGGATCAACGGCTAGGATTGGCCTTTGATTTCAGAACTCTATCTGACTCTATACTTTGTGTAAATCTATGATCCCAATCGCTCGATGGTCATCGATCCGATCTGCTTGGTGGATCTCTGCTGTTGAAAGTTTATATTGCTCGCTCACTTGATTTGAGTCTGTATCAGACCGCTCTAAGTGTTGCGCTTGTGCTTATGGATATAGCCTCTGTAATTGAATTCTTTGATGACTGACTGAGGGAACATGAAGGCTAAAGGATTAGTGATAGAGATGAAGAGAGAGAAGTGATCAACCTCAGAGAAAACAAAAAAGCTTAGGGCCGACACCTCTCAGGCAGGAAAAGGAAGAAAACTTGCGATTGGGTTTGCAAAAGGAGGAGAGACAGGAAAAATTACAAACTTAGGAAAAAACCTTAGATTCACAAGACTCTGACAATTTTATGTGATAACACGGTGTTTTCAAACCCTGGTTTACTTGCATCGCACTATTCTGTTCTACCAGTTCTATTCTTTCAAGATCCTCCATGTGTGTCAGTCTGTTTTTGTTTTTATCCTCTTTTTACTTTGTATGGATTTTCTTTTTTTTCTTCTTTTTATTTGTTTTTTTTTCTCATTTTCTCTCCCTTACTTCTACTATAATAAACTATATACATATCTTCTTACTTCATGGTAAATTTCTAGGTGTTAGGAGGTCGATTCTCCCTATACAGTTTCAGTCGACTCCCATTGATCATTCCTCTGATTTTTGTACCTCCTAAATATTTCAATTGTACGACTCCCCCTTCTGTGAAAGTCTTCACTTCATATGGTCCCAAGGAATGCATTTTGAATTTTCCTGAGTGTTGAAGAAATTTACTTTCATACACCAAGACTAGGTCTCCCTGATTGAAACTCCTCCTTTTAATATTTCTGTCATGCCAAGATTTGTCCCTTTCTTTCTGTACTTCTTGGTGAAATCCTACTAGAATCCTATCTTCTTCCATCTCCATCAGCTGACTTAGCCTTTCCTGTACTGCACCTTGTTCTGTCATGTTGGTGATTACTGCTATGTGCAGACTAAGTAACAAAAATTCCAATGGCACCACTACTTCTTGTCCATACACCAACATAAATGGTGTCTTCCCTGTTAGTTTTTTGTATGTAGTCCTGTATTCTAATAATATTCTTGGTATCTTCAAATCCCAATCATTCCTGTTGATATTGCATATATTTTTCAATGCATTTCAAGGATCTTATTAAAGGCTTCTACTGTTCCATTTGCTTGAGGGTGATATGGTGTACTCTTTTGATTATAGACTTCAAACTCCCCAGTCATATCCTTGATAGTACTATTGATGAAGTGATTTCCTTGGTCACTCATCAAAATCCTCGGGCATCCAAATCTAGTGATCACTTGCTCAAACAGAAAGTGCGTTGTCGTCTCGGTGCTACAATATTTTACTAGTGTTTCTTCTTCCCATCTTGTTAAGTACTCTGTCGTGGTAATGATATACCTATCTCCTGAACTATTTGTCGGTGGATTAATTGGTCCCACAAAATCTATTTCCCATTTTTCGAATACTTGAAAGGTTACTTTTGGTCTTAGGGGCATCTCATACCGTCTATTGTGTTTACCAACCCTCTGACATACATCACATCTATGGAAGTAGTCATTTGCATCTCTGTGGATGGTCGACCATCATAGTCCTACGCGTAATACCTTCTATGCAGTATCTTTTCCTGTGTAATTTACTCCAACTATTCCCTCATGAGCCTCTGCTAGAATCCTAGGCCTCTCATGTTCTAGTACACATCTTCTCAAATTGTTGTATGCGCCCATCTTGTATAAGTGTCCTGCAATCAATTGATAGTCTGTAGCTTTGACTACCAGATTTTTCTTCGACGCAGTGTTGAATTCTTGTGGTGTAGTCCCTTTACTCAAGTATTGAATGATGTCAGCAAAATATTCATCAGAAACTTGGACTAAAAATAACTGTGCGTAAGGGAAGTTGTCCTCTAATTTTTTAGGTTCTTCTCCATTGGTGATCCTTGATAGGTGGTCGGGTCCTACATTCAACTTCCCTAGCTTGACTATGAATTCAGAGTCAAATTTCTGAAACAACAGTAACCATCTACAAATCCTCCCCCCCAACACTAGCTTATTGACTAGGTATTTGAGGGAAGAATGATCTTTGAACATTTTAAAATGTTTCCCAAGTAGATAGTGTCTGAACTTCTGCAGTGCATATACTATTGCTAGGCCTTCTCTTTCTGTGGCATTGTAGTTCTGTTTTGAATCTGATAGTTTTTTGCTTGCAAATACTAAAGGATGGTCTAACTATCCCACTCTTGGTTGCGCCAGAATAGATCCAAGTGCTATGGCTGATGCATCTACATTCACATGAAATGTCTTTTCCCAATATGGGAGTACTAGTATTGGTGTTGTTATCATCTTCTCTTTTAGAGTGTCCAACCCTCGTTGAAAATCCTCATTCCATTGAAATTTACTATCTTTTTTCAAGAGTTTCTCCATTGGCGTAGTGATCTGTACATACCCTTTTATGAATTTCCTATAGTAGCCTATGTGTCCCAATTTTTCTCTCAATTGACGTACTGGTTTTGGTGGTGGTAAATTGACAATCAATGCAATATTGGCAGGATTTACTAGCAAGCCTTGTTTACACACTATATGGCCCAATAATATCCCAAAAGGTGTCCCAAAGATGCACTTCTTGATATTTAATGATATCTAACACTGCCTGCATATTTCCAACATCAACCTTAATACCTACACATAATATTTCAACACAATGTAGACTGTTCAATCATCCAGATAAACGTCTAAAAAATGATGGATGAATTATTTGAATGCAGCTATGACTACTCTTGAGAATATCGTTGGTGCATTCTTCAGCCCAAAAGGCATGACTGTGTACTGGTAGGATCCCCATTCTGTGGCAAAAGTGGTTATGTACCTATCTTCTGGAGCTTTCTTGATCTGATGGTAGCCTGAGAATCCATCTTTGAATGAGTATGCTTCCTGGCCTCCTACATTCTCTAATACCTCATCTGTAAAAGGGTCATGTAGGAAACCATCATTCAATTTATTGATATCTACACATATCCTTATGCCTCCTTGCTTCTTCTCCTGAACTACCATAGGGCTTACCCATTCAGTTTCCTCCACTGGTTCTATGATACCAACTTCTAACATTCTGTCAATTTATTCTCTTACTATCTGCTTATATATTGGGTTCAATCTATATGGTCATTGTCTGAATGATCTATCCTCATTTTTGAGAGGTATCTTCATCTCTCCTAGCTCTCATTCTATGCCTTTCATCTCTGTAAATGTTGTTGGGAACATGTCACTGTAATCGCGCAATAAATATGTTATTCTTTCTACTATTTGCTCATCCCAGTAATCTCCAATGCTGGCCATTTTGGGATTTTCATTTGTCCCAATATTTACTTTATTCACCTTGATTGGTGTGACAGATACTTCTGATTCCATAGATGGACCTTCCACCTCTCTTTCTCCTTCAAGTTTTGTAATTTGAATGTTGCGTGGGTCATCTCCATCTGGTGCTTCTTCCTGTACATGATAACATGACAATAGTTCTTTCATTGTTTGTCTATTCTATTGTTGATACTCTGTTATAAGTTCAACCTCTGGTTATTGAATGGATATTACCCCTCTAATCCGTTTGAGTGTTGAATCCATGTCGGGGCTCTAATTTTCAAATGAGAAAGTGACTATAAAATTCTCCTATAATGTTGTCCATTCTGCAGTGCCTCTACGCAATTCCTAGTTTGCATATCAGTTTGCTATAATTACTTCCAATGTGTGAATAAAGTGATGAGACCATTCTCCTAGTGGTGTCATTTTCCATAGTGTTATGCACTTCTCCAAGTGTTCTACTGGTGTCCCCTCTCCATCATATCTATGCAGTTGATTTCTTCCATGTTCTGTGGAAAATCTGATGCACAGTAATCGCTTACATTGGTACTAGTCCTTGACTGTCTCTTTGTGCACACCCCAACATCTTGCAGGTGTTTCCTTAAGTTCTATGTCTAGAGATAAGAGTCTTTGATTCTCTAACACTTCATCTTCATATTTGGTTAGGAATTATTCTAAGTCATTCACCCCATGAAAATTGGGAGGTTCTCTTATCTCTGTACCTACCCATCTTACTGCATGGTCTATTCTTGCACACCTTCTTGTGGATACTTCATGTAATCTCTGCTTCCAATTATCCAACCCTATATCTGATTCTGACGTGCATGATGTGATACTTCTCCAATTGAGTACTCCATCTGCAGTTGGATTCACATAATCTTCTTCTCGTGAAATGGTTATGTATAACTGGTTTATTTTCTCCAGATCTAAGCAAGTGGGTTCTACAAACTTTCTCCTTTTGATGGGTCTAGTGGCGCAATGAGTTTGTACTCTCTTGAATCGAATGTCATATTCCTCTTCTTCAATTTGATTATGGCCTGGTTGTCAAGCTCCCATTCCAAGCCAAGAAATGTTGGTTAAGGTTTTGTTCCATACACTATTTCTATCACTTTGAAATTGTCTTTAGTGCACACTCCATCCAGATCTACTGTCACACCCTTTAGCCTTCTAATTAGTAGAACCCTGTGTTGATTTTCTAGTTTCAGTTGAATAGGTGAATATCCTAATGTGGAATCTCCCATACATTGCCATGTCTTCTTGGGTAGCAAATTCACTTCGGAGCCTAAATCCAGTATAATATCCCCCATGTTGAAATCTCCAATGTTGGCATTCAGTCTGAATTCTCTACTTATTCTCCTCCTTGTATGCAGATGATTAACTGTTTTCTACTCTATATTTCCCTCTACATCTGTGTTACATATTTCTAACATATTTTGTAACACTTTAACATATGATGGATCATTTAGTAGTTTAACACAAGATTGCATAAAATCCTTTATGGTACTTACTTGTCCTAGGGGTTATGCTTCATTAGCGTGATCCATCAATGAAGGCATCTCATACGTTGGTACATCATGAGTATGTTGCGCATTTTATGTAGATGCAATGTATGGCTTTGATAATTCTTGTCTGTCTTGCTTGGATATCTCCTTTTCGTTCTCCGCATAAAAATGCTTCTGTGGTTTGACATTCTTCTTCACCTATTGGTGTTGTGTTGGATCTTGTCTTATTACGTTATCTCCTGTCTTCACCCCTGCTCACGTAACTATGTTGATATTTATTCCATCATCCCTTGATTCTACATAAATCCATTGAACATTCTGATTGTTTTGATTTCTCTTTTCCTAGATCTTCCCCAATAGTGTCAGACAATATTCTATGTCATGGTCTGATGCGTGACAATACATACATGTCGTAGGTGGAAGTGGACATTCTCTTGCATAGTGTCCTAGTTGTTGATAGTTATGGCATAGCACTAGTCCTCTACCTCTTGCAAAGTCTCCTCTACCTTGTCCTCCACCTCTGTAGCCAACTCGATCTCCTCGCGGTGCATTGTATTGGGTCACTTGGTTATACTGCACATGATTATATTGTGGTTGCGCGGTATTGTATTGCAGTTGCACAATGTTATATTGTTGTGGCACAGTGTTATATGGGGCTAGTACTTGGTTAAACCGTGGTGCAACTTTCCCTATCATCATTTCCACCTGCACCCTATAGGTGTATGATGTTCTTTCCCTCATCAGCTCCATTGTCCTGTAATCTTTGTCATCATGGCCTACTGACTTGAAAAAGTTTCAATATGAACTCTTAGGCACTGTATTGTATTTCTGCATCATTGGAAAATGATATGTATCATGCCCCTGTGTCTTACATATATCACACCATGGTCCTTCTATTGGAAGTCCTATTTCCATGTATCGCGCAAATGTTGGGAATTCGTTCTTGTGATGTCCTTCTGTCCTACATGTGGTACACCAAAGAACTTCTCTTTTTTCCTTACTCTTATTCTGGTTTAGTTGAAATGTTAAATTATTCAGATCCTCCTTCATCTCCTCTATTGTTGGATCTGTCTTCTGATAATGTTTATGTTCTAGTTGTAAGGTTTCCTGCAGAGCCTCTGCCTGATTTTGAAACTTTTGTTGTCTCAAAGGGTATTTCAAGTGTGGTAGCAGGTAATTCACAAATAGTTGTCTGTGCTTCATATCTGTCATGACATACTTCAGTTTTCCCTTCAATCGTTTGAATCTCTGGTCAATCTCCTAGAGACATTCCCCTGGTTTCTGTCTGATTTCTATCATCTCATTGATGTACTGATCCTATAAGCTAGGCTTCTGGAATTAATTTATTAACAGCTTCTTGATATCGTCAATCATTCTGGTTGTTCCTGGTGGACTGTTTGCATCTAATCTCATGTACCAATCCAGTGCACAGTCTCTTAGTGTGATGGATAACTGCACAAGTTTTGTATCCTCATCTGTGATCTTCTTTGCTTCCCATATATTTTCATAGATGAACAAGTTCTTCTCAGGGTCCTCCGATGGCTCTCCCTTGAATTCTCGTAACCTGATGGTGGGATCATGTCCTACCATCCTGAATGTTGAACTACTACCTCCGTGTGGTGTAGATCCTTGACTAATTATTCCTGAACTTTCTCCCCCAATTGTTTCTCCCTGTGTAGATGTACTTCTTGCAATGTTTCTTCCACTAAAATTAGGTTGTCTAAATAGTGGTGTTATTTTTGGTGTATTAGTTGCACATGGGTTTATGGTTTCCACACTGACACTGATATGGATATGATTTTTGCCTCTAGGTTCTTCTATTGGACCTCTTGTCTTCCTTTCATATGTCACGTGCATACTTTCCTCAATATGCTCCACAACCCGAAGATCCTCTACCTCTTATTCATCAATTTCCAATCCTTCCCTCGTGGCTATGGCTCTCTTCTTATTGTTCATATTTTATTGGTAGCATAATCCACTGCGCGTTCCTTCGGTTGTTGCCATTATTTTCTTGATCTGGTCTTCATCCATTAGTATTGTATCCAAGGCCTCCTCCTTCTTTCCTTTATCCATCTCTTCCTAAATTTCTCCGTCTCTTGTCAGTGTTTCCCCCCTTCCCCCATGCACATAGGGAAGTTTAGTTGTCTAAGGCCATTGTCATTACACCTTTGTTATACAGTAACATCTTGATGGAAGTATACAAAGTTTTGATATACCTACCTCTAGGTCCTTTTAGGAACTCTTTCTCTGCTATGTTGTAAGACTTCGTAGTATCTATTGCAAATTCTGTGATAAATCCTGCAACAATGTTGTCTAACCAGAAATATACTGCGCGCACAAATTTATTGTCAACTTGTTGTAACTGCGCGATCTCCATAGAATTCCACTCTAGCTATCTGATCTGATTTGTAGGGTGGTTTTATTTCAACCTCAATATCCACTCCTGCAACACATGCGAGAAATCACAGAAAAATACTTTATGCAAGTAGTTGAATATGTACTTTGTAGAAATTTCAATACAAATTAAGTATTTCCTGCGATTCTCCTGATCTAACAATTATACGCCACTGTTAAATACATAATCACTTCTACTATTATTCTTGCGGAAAACTAAACCATGATCACAACCACAATCACAAAGTGAAATATCAAGAACACATAATACAAAAGTTTTACCGGGAAAGTGTAAAGATAAAAACCCCACTATCATATATTATGTATATCATGAATCATGAAACAATCTCATACAAAAATCTAATCCAAGAGCTCTCAATACAATACAATCGTCTCACACTGTCATACACAAATCAACAAATACATGTGCCAATTCTTGTGTCCAAACAACTTGCCTCCTTTGCACAAATCCTTGCAATTAGAATTCTCACAACTAGAATTACAAATTGCCTAGTTTGCACATGCTCATAAGCATATCCACTGCATGTGTGATCAAATCACAACTAATAGCCAAACTGTCTCTTTCACCTATTGTCTCAACTGGGTCTCCACTGGATCTGACATGCATATAGTTAAGCGTGGTGAATCTTCAGTTGCATGTGAGTTCACTGATTTACTGAACTCTCACTAGTGCAAGTTTAGTTACAACTAGTACAACTGATCTTAACTCAACTACACTTATAGTTCTGTTACAAATCCAACTCACTCAGTTATGAATGAAATAATAGATTAATATTTATTGTCCAATTTATTTAAGGGAAAAGTAAATTAGACATATGTTTCTCGTTGACTTTTCAACACTCCCTCTCAACAAGAAAGTGATTATCCTTCACCCCAATCCTGTCTCTATGATATTCAAATTTTCTCTTGGTGAGTGCTTTCGTCAGAATGTCTACATCCTGATCTTCCATAGGAATGTATTGAAGCAACATGATCTTCCGCTGCACACAATCTCTGAGATGATGATAATGGATATCTATATGCTTAGATCTATCATGAAACACATGATAAATCGAGAGTTTAATGCAACTCTGATTATCAAAATAAATCACTGTCGGATCTAAATGAGAACCAAAAAAACCAACCAAGATCTTCCTCATCCAGATAGCCTCACATGTAGCTTGACTCACTGCCATGTATTCTGCTTTTTCTGAACTAAGTGCCACAGATATTTGTTTCCTGTTGTACCAAGAAACAACTGTAGATCCGATACTAAATATCCCCCCTGATGTGCTCTTTCTGTCCATTGGGATGCCTACCCAATATGTATCCGTGAAGCCATGAACATTCACCTCATCCATCTGTCTATACCATAATCCATACTCAGATGTGCCCTTCATATATCTCAGGACATGCTTACCCACCTTCCAAAAGAGTTTGGTAGGCTTAACCATCGCTTGACTTAGTTGGTTAACCGCATAGCAAATGTCCGGTCTCGTGTTCACTAAATACATTAGTGAACCCATTAACTGTCGAGAGACAGTATCATCCACTGCTTCTCCAGAAGTAGCATCCTCTTTCCTCTAGTTTCCTGGAAGAGGAGTATCCATGGGTTTGCAACCCTCCATGTGAAACTTACCCAGTATCTCCCTTGCATACTTTCCTTGAGACACAAAAAGTTCACCATCTCGCTGCCATATTTCCAAACCAAGGAAATAATGAAGAAGGCCCAAACCCTTCATCTCAAACTCCTTTGCAAGGTCCTCCTTGCATGAGTGTATCAGTTGCTCATCACCAGTTAATATTAAATTATCAACATACAACACAATGATTAAAAGCTTACCCTCCACCACAATTTGGTATAGGTTTGCATCCACTTCACTTTTGGTGAAGCCCAATCCAGTGAAATAGCTGTCTATCTGAGTGTACCAAGCACAGGGTGCTTGCTTCAGCCCATACAATGCTCTCTTGAGTCTGCACACATGCAAATCTCTGTCAAAGGTCTCAAAACCTTCTGGCTATTTAATGTACACTTCTTCCTCAATGATCCTGTTGAGGAACGTAGTTTTTACATCCATCTGATGAATGCGCCAGCCCATCTGCACCGAGAATGAAAGGATGGATCTTATGGAAGAGTACCTTGTGACAGGTGCAAAGGTATCATCATAATCTATCCCCTCGATCTGTGAGAATCCCCGGGCCACAAACCTGGCCTTGTATTTCTCCACACTCCCATCAGCAGCTTGCTTTACCTTATAGATCCATCTCGAACCTACCATTGATTTGTCGATCGGTCTTGGGACAATTTCCCATGCACTATTTTTGACAATGGAGTCATACTCCTCTACCATAGCATCAACCCAAGTGGGGTCGTGCATTGCTTCCTGAAAGGAAGATGGTTCAGTCACAATACATTTTCTCATGAGAGCCATGTATCCAACAAATCGATCAGGAGACCGTCTCTGTCTGCACTGTGAAGCAGGGGCTCCTACATTCTGTGCAACATCTAGTCTCAATCTGTCAGATTCCGTGGTGCACTTTCTACCATTTCTGATGGATGGCTCTTCTTGAGTGGTTTCCTCCACTCCATGAACCTCCTCATGTCGCTGATCCACATATTGAGACTCATCTTCGGGAACCAACAATTCCTCTTCTGCATGCAAGTCTAGCTCCCTATCAAGCGACAACCGCATGACTTTCCCCTCATCGAATTTTATATCCCGTCACATAACATTCATCTTACTGTTCAGAAAATACACACGATAATTATGGGGTGTTTCTGTGTACCCAAAAAATATCCCAAATTCAACAGTCGGTTCCAACTTCTTCCTGGCATCCTTGGTCACATGCACATAAACAGATGAGCCAAAATTTTTAAAATGAGAAACATCAGGTTTCTTACCAGTAAAAGCTTCTTCAGGTGTACTCATGACAAGTACTCTATGAGGACAATGGTTCTGCACATAAACCGTAGTATTGCATGCTTCTTCCCACAAATGCATTGGTAGGCCCTGATCATGCAACATCGCTCGTGTTTCACCCACGATCATTTTGTTCTTTCTCTCCGCAAATCCATTTTGCTGTGGGTTATGAGGCACTATGAGTTCTCTTCGAATTCCTTCTCTGCTGCAGAAGTCTTTGAATTCATTAGAGATGTATTCTCCACCATTATCGCTCCTTAGAGCCTTCACTTGCTTCCCCGACTCTTTCTCCATCAATGCTTTAAACTCACAGAACTTTGAGAATGTTTGATCCTTCTTCTACATGAAGAATATCCAACATTTACGAGAAACGTCATCAACAAAAATAACATAATACCTCTATTTTGCTGTTGAAGGAACCGAGAATGGTCCACACATGTCCGTGTGAATTCTCTCCAGGATCATCGAAGCACGGTTCTCCTTTTCATGAAAGGTGGACTTTACATACTTCCCCAGTGTGCAACCCTTGCACTGATCTAACTGAGCAGGTGTTCCCCTTGGAAGTCCAGTAGATGTTTGCTGCATGATCTTCAATGCTCCATGATGAAGATGACCCAATCTCCTGTGCCATAATTCACCCTCAT
The DNA here is from genome assembly GCA_009831015.1 of Picea engelmannii. Classification (NCBI taxonomy): domain Eukaryota; kingdom Viridiplantae; phylum Streptophyta; class Pinopsida; order Pinales; family Pinaceae; genus Picea; species Picea engelmannii. The sequence goes on from ML785730.1 coordinate 68,432, forward strand.
CCTAGCTCACCACTTTTTCTGCCTTGCCTATCATGGCACTGCAACCATCTACCTCCAACATGTAGAGATTCTTAACTCAAATCCCTATCTTCTTGACTTGACCCGTTGCTTTATGTCGCGGGTAGTCTTTTCCACTGCTAAAAACAACATCATAGCATCTGTCCTCCAACATTGCGACTGAGACCAAGTTTTTCTTCAGACCTGGAACATGCATAACATTTTTCAATTGAAATGGTTTACCTGACTCCCTCTGAAAGGTAATGGTACCAATACCAGTTGCACTGTATCATCCATCGTCGCCCATATCTATATGCATTCTGATATCTTTCTCCTCCAAGTCAATGAAAGACTCTTTATCTCCCGTCATGTGGAAGGAAGCGCCACTATCCAAATACCACATTGATCCCGATGCACTTGAATCCATGCATGAAATCAAAGCAAAGTAAAGTTCAAATTGCGAGACAAGAGCCTTACCAGTTGCAGCTTCAACAACCATCTTGTTCTTCCTCTTCTGTGGATAGTTAGTAGTGAGATTCCCATGTTCATGATAGTGAAAACACTTCACTTTGGACAAATCCAGCTTCTTGACTTTAGACTCAGATTTTGGATGGAATTTCTTCCCTTTCCATTTCCTTGACTTGGAATTCAAATCACAATCCTCTTCATCATCATGCTTTGATGAAGATCCATCTCCGATGTTCTTCTTGAACTCCTCTTGCACTAGATCCGACCATAGTCGTTCCCAATCCGACAATTTTTCCCTTCCATTGACATAGTCTTGATAACTGTTCCAACTCTTGGGAAGTCCTAGGAGCACCAAGCTCACCAAATCATCAACAACGACTATTATTCCCACACTTCCAAGCTCGTCCCGACATTGGACAAACTTCGTGAGATATTTTGGAATGGTGTCACCCTTTTCCATCTTGATCTTCCTGAGTTTATCTTTGAGTGCCAATTGCCTATGGTCGCTACTGTTTTGGAACAGATCCGTCAAAACCTTCCACATTGCATGTGGTGTGGTTTTCCCATGGAGACTTGAGACAATGTGGTCTCATACTCCCTCCAACATAATCCTCCTCACCTTTGCCACTTTCTTTTTCCATGCATCAAGATTTGCAGTGTCTGTCACATCCGGCTAAGGAACATCTCTATCAATGTAATCCTTCAAGCCATTGTCTTCGAGTACTACCTCCATCCCGTCCTTCCAAGAAATGTAGTTAGAGATTCCCTCGAGTGCATACTCCAAGATCAAGCCATTGAAATACATTTCGATCTTGAATCAACTCTCACACCAAGAAAATCTTGCAAATTCGAATGTTATCCAACCACCAAAACTCAACTGCTACAATCCCTCTTGCCCTGGGAGGTTCGCACCCTACCTGAGAGCAGCCTGAGGGAAGTTCCCACCCTACCAATTTATAGCTTGTGAACTCTCTGAGGAATTTCTCACCCTGCTAGTGTATAGCCTACGAACCAATTGAGGAAATTCACACTGTACTTCACTGTGGGGTGAGGGAAGTTCGCACTTCTCCCTTAAGCAACCTGCGAGAATGTCAATGAAGTTCGCACCCTGCCTTTGAGTAGGGTGTGAGAATTTCTTCTTTGAGAACTGAGCGTAGTCTACAGTACCAAAGTTCACACCTTGCTAGAGACGGGACCTGCGAAAATAAAATTATCTTCGCACCTCATTTCCTTAGCTTTGTGGCCTCCGTGGCTTTGATACCATGTAGAAATTTCAATACGAATTAAGTATTTCCTGCGATTCTCCTGATCTAAAAATTATATGCCACTGTTAAATACATAATCTCTTATACTATTATTCTTGCGTAAAATTAAACCATGATCACAACCACAATCACAAAGTGAAATATCAAGAACACATAACACAAAAGTTTTACCAGGAAAGCGTAAAGCTAAAAACCCCACTATCATATATTATGTATATCATGAATCATGAAACAATCTCATACAAAACTCTAATCCAAGAGCTCTCAGTACAATACAACTGTCTCACACTGTCATACACAAATCAACAAATACATGTGCCAATTCCTGTGTCCAGACAACTTGCCTCCTCTGCACAAATTCTTGCAATTAGAATTCTCACAACTGGAATTACAAATTGCCTAGTTTTCACATGCTCATAAGCATATCCACTGCATGTGTGATCAAATCACAACTGATAGCCAAACTGTCCCTTTCACCTGTTATCTCAACTCGGTCTCCAATGGATCTAACATGCATATAGTTAACCGTGGTGAATCTTCAGTTGCATGTGAGTTCACTGATTTATTGAACTCTCACTAGTGCAAGTTTAGTTACAACTAGTACAACTGATCTTAACTCACTTAACTACACTTATAGTTCTGTTACAAATCCAACTCACTCAGTTATAAATGAAATAATAGATTAATATTTATTGTCCAATTTATTTAAGGGAAAAGTAAATTAGACACATGTTTCTTGTTGACTTTTCAACATGCTTGTCCAAATATTTGCATGATGTTATCTTCGGGTTTCTGCTATCTTTCTGTGCAAATTCCATCTCCTTTTTTTTCAACCAACTCTAGATCTCTGCCTTTGTTGGGTTCCATGGTCTAAATATCCCCTTTTATGTTCTCATTCTTTTAAAGTTTCCTCACCTGATCTGACATTATTTTTCCGATTCTTCAACATATCTCATTCACTCAATCCCATTTTGTTCCAACTGGAAATGGAACCATTTGTTGGTTACTTACACCCTTCGTGCTACCATTCTTGGGCTGACCCAGGTTCAGGATACTATGGTTTCCAAAAAAACCCCTCTAAAACTATCGACCTCTCTGGTAAAATCAGAAGGCAACACAGTACACAAGGTGCCCTGCGCAGTCTCACTCGAGATAATTCTTATGGGTGGCTGCAAGGGTCAGGTGCTTACAGCCTGAGAATGAGTGGGGATCTGGGATTACACTCTGTGATCTTCATTTGTTTACTCTAACATTCATCTTATCTTGAATATTCTATCATTCTTATTCATGCATGTAAAATAACAGATCTAACTAAGTCATTCATGCATTTATCAAATATATACTCATTGACAATAAAGGAAATACACAATATTCAATCACATAACACATGATCTATCGTGGTTCACCCCTCCTGGGCTACATCCACAAATATTTGGATGCTTTTCTCTTTTATCACAATGTTTCGAAATTACAACACCTTGCGCTTTACAATTCCCCATCTATGGGTCAAGATCTACAATGAAGCAGACTAGATCACACCAGACTCCCCAGCTTGTGATCTAACCCTCAAGATTTGCCTTATTTCCTCTCCTCAACTTAACAAATTACAAACTATATCGGAATTACAATCATTTTGTCTTCAAACAACATAGTAACAATGACCAACAACAATGAGAGAAACAAACCCACTCAACACCCCCATCTAGACCTCCTAGGTACCTACTTATACATATTTTTGGCTTACCAACCATTACATTCTCTTACCAAAACCCTAACCCTATTATGTCTAGATCTTCTTGCATGCGCACCTCACATGCTTTCCTCTTTTGCATGTGCATCTGTCTTGCACGTGATGCTATTCTTGCATGCACATATGCCTTACATGTGCTGCTTTTCCTGCATGCACATCTACTTTTCGCATGATGCTTCTCCTGCTAGGTGTATTTCTCCCATGTCGTGATTTTCTCCCAAACTGGGAATATGCCCAAAAATCACAGCGCGACGCTCTAGAAATTGAAATGAAACTAGAGGCATCACCAGAAGGAGATATTGGAGGAATGAAACAATTTCAGACGTAGTTGGCCGCATTGACAATTCAACTAGCCGAGCTTACCAAAGGCAAGGAGAAACAAGAACAAATTTGGTGTTACAAGTGTAGGATGGAAGGACATCACAAGGAAGAATGCCCAACATTTGTGCAGTATTTGGCAGTTGGAGCATCGAATCCACTACTAGGGGGAGGATACTACAAGATATGTAAGAAATGGGTCCATTACTACAGAAGTATCAGAGTACTCCAAAGAACTTGTTTTTCAATTTTTGCAGGTTAGTGGAGCATGAAGAGAAGGATTGTCACGTGTTTGACCCACTAAGGGAGCACACGTAGGATATGTACAAGATCCAAGAAGATAATACTGATGTAGAAAGGGGTGGTGCACAATATAACAATCAGATAGGTTTCAATCAGGGGAACAAAGGAAACTTTGGCAGAGGTCGAGGTAGAGGGACTTTTGGTAGAGGAGGATGAGGAACGATTATCTGTTATAACAGTAATAAAACTATACACTTGGCCCAGGATTGCCATAATCTATGTACCACATGCACATATTGTAGAGAATTGGATCACTTGAAAGAAGACTATCCCCAACTAGTTGCAAAATGGCAGGCCAGAGGAAACCAACTCAGAATCAAAATTAGAATGTGCAGATGATATTAGCTAAAAGATACAATGAAGGACCAACAATGGAAGTTGTTATGCATGGAGGAGCTAGAACAGGGACTGATCAAGGAAAGAAGCCTGAGTAGTGGGTATGGAATTTAGCAAGGCCTATACCACCATTTGATCCACAACAAGAGAAAGAGACATATCATAAGGTTAGAAATGAAATAATTGGATTGCATGAGGGAGCATCAACATCAATGATGCCTTGGATAGAAGGTCAAGTTGTGTTAGAGAAGCCAATGGTGCAGGTAAGTACACTAACATAATTCTTGAATATTTGTGTAGTACTAATGAAAGATAGGATTGTGCTAAGTACTTTATATGACATGATTGATACGCGGAGAATGGTAAACCAGGTACTGTGCAAGAAGAGAACCAATGAAAAATTCAGGTTCAATGCACAGATTGGAGAGTACGATGTGGATAATTTTATTTTGGACTTAGGATCTGATGGGAATGTACTACCTAAGAATACATCAGAGATGATGGGTGAACCTGAGCTAGTATGGTCCCCTATTCAGTTGAGGCTCGCAAATAAACATAAGATAGTCTCGATTCGATGACTAATAGGAGTACTTGTGAACATATATGGGGTGTGCAACATGGAAAACTTTGAAGTTATTGAGATAGTAGCTGATAGTTAACCATATCCAACACTGATGGGAATGGAATGGGCATTCGATAACCAATCAATTGTTAAATTGAAAAGGAGGGAGATGATATTTGAGCTTGGGGATCTGAAAGTTATTTCACCTTTGGACCCATCAGAAGGGATGAGATACACAGAGTCATCAAGAGGGAATGAAATTGACAACTTATATAATTTGACTACGCAGATGGAGGATTATGTCGACCTGAAAATGGATGATGCACTGAGTTGGAGAATTATCAGTTCGTGCACATAAGATTCAGAAGTCAGGCTAGAGAATTGGCAATGGAGGATGCATGAAGTATAAACTAGATGATGTGGACGTATAAACCGATCCTTACGCTGGATTGGCACGGAGCTATGTGACCCACCCAGGTACGATGGACTAATTGAGATTGGTATGTTTATACAAGCATTTGAGCTACAGGTACCCGAACAATAGAGGTTGTTGGCACTTGATGTCATCTTAAATGCAACTCCAACTAGATGTTGGGTTGCGCACATAAAGGGAATGAAGGATTGGGCACAATGCAGTAGACTTATGCAGATATGTTTTGAGCCTGAGGAAGAAGAAAATGCACAGAAATATACAGGAGAAAGTGACCTTGCGGGTCACATAGAAAGATATAGGGCTTTATGGCACTTGGAATCAGAGAAAGAGTAGACGCACATATTCATACACACATTGGAAACAATCCCAAAGAATTGGTATTTAGAATTGAAGATGCGTAAGGAGACAAAAGAATGGGAAGAATTAGTCTGGAGATTTGAAATCATGTTCACATTTGAGATGAATCTCCCTCCATACATGCAGCACTACATGCCATTTGAGCAAAGATATTCTTAGAGGTAGAGATGATGGAAGTAGTACCCTTATGCAGTGTGTACAAAGCCAAGATGACGGTCCATAAGCTATTGGAATGTTATACTGTAATGAAGGAAGAATACAAGGAAGAGGATCCCAGGAAGGTACAAATACCAGAGACAAAATGAACACGTGTAATAGAAGGGATAGAGTTTACATCCTCCATGTATACACAACTTATAAAGACGAAGAAGGTCAACATTGAGACAATAAATAATCCTAAGTTTGTGCAGATAGGATATTATTGGAATGATGAGACAATTGAGAATGTTGAATACTTATTGCAGGAATATCAGGATTTATTTCCAACCACATTCTCAGACGTGAAGGGGATAGTAGGAGAATTAGGTGAGATGAATATCCCACTAAAACTTGGAGCTAAGCCAATACGACAGAGACCTTATAGGTTGAACCTGAGGTACAAGAAGAAGGTCAAGGTTGAAATCAACAGGATTCTAGATGTAGGAATCATTGAATCATCAGAAAAATCTAAGTGGATTATCCCAATGGTGGAGTAGGAAAAGAAGACTGAAGGAATTAGGATTTGCGTAGATCTAAGGAAATTAAATGACACATGATTACATGATCCATTCCCAACACCATTCACAGATGAAGTACTGGAGAACATAGGAGGTCAATAAAATTATTCCCTTACCGATGGATTCTCTCGGTACCATCAGATAAGAATTTCGCAGGAGGATAGACACAAAACCACGTTTGTGATAGAGTGGGGAAATTATTAGTACACGATGATTCCATTTGGATTGAAGAATTCACCTGCGGTGTTTTCTAGGGTAGTAGTGGCAGTATTCAAGGAGTTCATCCATAAATTTTTGGAAGTTTACTTGGATGATTGGATGGTGTTAAGTCTACCACAGGATCATATATAATTTCTTCGGCTCATGTTAGATTGATGCAGGCAGTGTTAGATCTCACTGAAACTAAATAAGTGTATCTTTTGTGCGCCGTTTGGAATTCTACTAGGACATGTAGCATGCAAACAATTACTATTGGTTGATCCAACCAAGATCGCAGTAATTCTGAATTTGGATCCTCCGACATTAGTCAGACAACTGAGGGAAAATTTGGGTCATACAGATTATTACAAGAAGTTTATCAAAGGATATGCACATATTACAACACCCATGGAAAATTTACTAATTAAGGAATCCAAGTTCCAATTGAATGAAGACTACCAGTAGGGGTTGGACACGTTGAAACAGAGACTAATAACCACACCCATTTTGATCTTTCAGAGTGGAACAAGGAGTTCTGTGTACATGAAGATGCATTGTTCATAGCATTGGGCACAGTAATATCACAACCATGATAAAGGGGCATCTATCATCCAATTGTGTTTGCAAGTAGGAAGTTGTCTATATCTGATAAGAATTATACCACTACAAAATGGGAAGTATTGGCAATGGTCTATGTGCTACATAAGTTCAGACATTAATTACTAGGGTCCCACTTCAAGATGTATACAGACCATTCTGCATTAAATTACTTAGTCAATAATCCTGTATTAGGAGGAAGAATATGCAAATGGTTGTTATTTTTTTAGGAATATGACTTTGGGGTCATAGTAAAACCAGGGAAGCTGAATGCAAGACCATATTATCTCTCATATATATTGACAGGAGAGGATGCATGTAATTTAGATGATAGTTTATTAGATGTAGAGTTATTTGCAATAAGGATGATGGATGATTACTTCGTGAACATTGTGGATTTTCTAAATACATGTATTTCCCCCTCCAAAATGACAGTTTCTCATAAGAAACAATTGGTAGTGAAAGTATCAGATTATAAGTTGATTGCATGGAACTTGTATAAGTTAGGGGTAGATAAAATATTGAAGCGTTGTGTACTGGAACATGAAAGGACGATTATACTGGAGGAAGTGAACGATGGGATTGCTGGATGACATTACGTAGGAAAAGAAATGAAAAAATATTTTATGCGCATGGATTTGGTGGCCTACACTGCACAAATATGCAAAGGAGTATTGTTAGTCCTGTGACGTATGTCAAAGAGTGGGAAAACAATCTAGGAGAGATGAAATGTCTTTAAACCCACAAGTTACACTGCAAGCATTAGATAAATGGTCATTGACTTTGTAGGATCGATCAACCCACAAGAAAGGATATCCGGGGAAAGATACATCATCACTGTGACAGAGTACTTGACCAAGTGGGTGGAAGCAACACCAGTTACTGATTGTAATGTAGAAACTGCTACGTGGTTTCTATTCGAGAATTTCATCACAAGGTTTGGATGTCCGTGCATATTAATTGGTGATCAAGGTACACACATTCTTAACAAAACAATTACAACATTAACAGAGGAGTTTCAGATTCATCATCAAAAGAGTACACCATATCACCCACAATCTAATGGCACTGTCGAAGATTTTAATAAGATCTTGGAAATTTCTTTGACAAAGATCCGCAATGTAGGGAGAGATGATTGGGAATTATGCATCCCTGCAATACTATGGGTGTATAGAACTACAAGTAAGAATATAACAAGGAAGACGCCTTTCTGGTTGGCCTATGGATAAGAAGAAATGATGCTGATGGATTTCATTCTACCTGTCCTGTGCATTGCAGAAATCACTGAGCTCTCAGATATTGGCATGATAGAGGAGTGGTTGATGCAGTTAGTTCAGCTTAAGGAGGGCCGGTTTATTACAGGATTCCATCAGTAGGTTCAGAAAGCCATAGAGAAGGCCTGACACGATCGACACATTAAAACCAAGAAATTTCAAGTCGGCGATTTGGTACTGCTCTATGACAACAAGTATCTGTAGCATCCAGGGATTTTTTTCATGCACTGATTAGGTCTCTATCTGATCCAACCGATAACCAACACAGGTGTTACGCATTTGGAGACCTTGGATGGAAGAAGCCTGGGAGGAATGGTGAATGAAATTCGTTTGAAACTCTATAGAGACAGTCGATAGTATGTGCAGTAATTTGGGCTATGCCATAACCCTTGTATTATAGTAAGTGTACCATAGTAGCAAGAAAAACAAGAAAAACCAAATAAAAAGTAGAAAAAAGAAAGAAAATAAATAAAAAGTAGAGATAGGAAAAAGAAAAAGAGTGGTTAAATACCAAGGTATCAGAACTTGTGCAGCTGATCTGATCATCACACACAGCAATAACACTGCGCCAAGTTCAAAGATAAAGATACAGACGGGCTTGAATGTGAAGTATACAGATGGAAGATCGACAAACTACTGCATAGGTTGGCAATGAAAAGACCGTTAAAAGAAGTCAGGCACAAACACAACAGTTATACATTCAACGTGATAGGTCATAAAAGCATTGTATAAGCCTTAAATAAGAGAAGTCATCATAAATCACGAACAGATCATTAGTACGAAAGAAGAATCATAAGGCAGATTTGGAAATTAAGGAGCATTTACTTACCAAGTCACCAACTATGACGCCATATTGGAAAAGGAAGTTAAGGTGGGATGAGATAGGTATACTACTTGGAATGAATGCGCAAAACACTGAGAGGGAAGGAAACTCTAAGTCATTGTTTCATGCAAGCAGAAGTGAACAAAATCCGAATTACTAGAGAAAGATTAAGCAACCTGCACAAACACATAGAGATTCTCCACCAGTCCAACATATAGAGAGAATGACACCACCAAGAATGGGAGGACCATCTGCCACAACAAAGAAACAACAGAAACAACCAGTAGATGTGGAGGTCGAGGAGGTGGTCGAAACTTTGGCCCTGGCACCACCAACAATTTTTCACAGAGATTATTTACCTCTAAGGAAGGATGACACACCCCCAATAACAGTATCAATGAATTCCAAGTATCCATTACCAGTAGAACCAGTCCCGAAGGGCATCAGTAGAGATGAAGACATGCTCGACAAGGTGGCCAACTTGAAATTTATGGACCACGATATCAATGACACGCATAAATTCCCTGAGTTGGCAAGGGATCAATATTTATGCACAAATACCAACCCTGACACAGGATAAATTTGGGTGGACCCACAAGAATGGTCGTTGAGCTTGGAGAAACTCGGGATACTGAAGTTATTTGAAATTCCACATTTCGTATGAAGTACGAAAATCAATGCCTGTGTCAAGGTATTGATTAATTGCATCCATGGAGGGACACTTTGGCTAGATCCCCCAATCTCAATTGATACTGCGCTAATTGTGCATATCACAGGGTTGACCAAAGCATGCGAAGACCCATTCTTACTATTCCACAAAATGAGAGAGTGATCCCTCTCTGAGGCCATGAAAGACAAGTATGACACATTTAGAGGCAAAAGGGGTCTGAATGTGAAAAGCATCAGCGACAAGGAGGTCAATTTTACAACGTAGGTTTTGGCTTACAAGTTGTTGCGTAAATGTCGAAGAGATAAAGTGACAACAACAATAATTTCCACAACAAAAAAATGCAAGGAAGTTGTTCAGATGAACTAGGCGACATTTCTTGTTAATCAATTTTTACAAGATTGCCCAGAGACCCAGGAGAAGGGCATCGAGTTTCACTACACATGGTTACTCATCCTCATTGCATTGGTCGGGTGGTAGGAGCCCAAATATTACCAACATATGCATGCTTCAGGCTGCATCCCTTTGGTTGCTAGGTATCCCAACTTGTGGCACTCCACCATCAAGAGATGACAAGAGGACACCAACACCACCTTTTATATCTACCTGCATCTCATTATGAATGTAGTGGAGACTACACCGTGCATTCTAGAGGAAGCAGTCATACCATACAAGGATGTCATGTGCTTCAGAGTTGGTATGCACCATCTGTATGTGCAAGCCAAAAGGATTATGCGTGACAAGAGTTTCCAAGCAATTACTGGTTGACAATTGAATATCTGCACTTAATCATATTTGACTGGGAGGACGACTAGAAGAGCCCAACCAAAAAGCCAGGGTCCTCACAAGAGGGTGAATACCAAGAGAAAAGTGAGGAGGAATAGGACTAGACAAATGATGTAGGTCTCAAAATAAAGGATAAGGGGAAAGAACAGGCAGGTGGAGCACGAAAGAAACCTAAAGCGTAACGACTGACCCATTTTTACATTTTAACCGATGATGATATGGATCAGATTGGATACCAAATCATGAATTACTAAAGGAACACTGGGATGAAGCTTCCAAGAAGCATGAGGACCAACAAAAGAAGGTCTAGGATCAATTGCAAATCCTTCATAAAATCCTAGGAAAAAAATGCGTTGTGAAAGACCCCAAGTCAGGGGACGAACCATCCACATGACCAAGGAAAAAAGAGGAAAACGTGCAGACGACCCTAACATAGCTCTCAGGGGAACACAAAACCATTCATATTGAGGCAGTCACACTAGAGTTACCAGCAAGTGCATTGCAGGAACAAATAAAGGCGTTAGGCCAATTGGATATAGTTGTATCTAGACTACCCATCCAAAGAGTCCAGGAGTTACAAGTAGAGTTGGTGCGGGAAATAAAGAATAGAGGAAATTCCACTCACTGAGACTTGAACAGAATAAGGGACGAAAGTGCCCAAGTACAGGTGCAGTATGATGCAACCATTCAACAAAATAAGGAGATTGAAGGTCCAATGGAGGAAGTTGTGAATACTAAAGAGGATACGGAGGAAAGGGCCACAAATGCACAAAAAGAGAAGGATGAATTTGAAGCCATGGTGTGTTATAACCCTAAAGTGCACTAGACATGCATACCTGGCATTAGGCCATATTACTTGCTATCTTTTCCAAGCCATCACTAAAAAAACCATTGTTTTGAAGGTGTACCCACCCTACACCACTACTGCCCGCGTACACAGACTTTCTGCACCACTACAGCTCGCGTACACTCACAAAAAATTGTGAAAAATGAAAATTGAATATGGATACGGGTTTCCGAGCCGTTACTTAACTATTTGACTTCCCATAGCCAATCACCCCAACTGTTACTATCTCTGTTGGCCTATAAAAGAAGGTTTTGGGGCCCCATTCCAAAAGGAAGCATGAGAGCATTGAAACTCTGCCCATTTCAATATTCCCCCGTTGCCCCAATATTTTGCAACCAGATTGTGAGTTTGAGCCTAAATGCCATCTTCCTCCTTTGAAAATCCTTGCCATTTCCCTAGAGAGAACTGAAGAGGAGAAGAACATGTGGAAGCAGTTGGTGCATGGTGAAGAGGAGAAGAACATGTGGAAGCAGTTGGTGCATGGTGAAGAGGAGAAGAACATGTGGAAGTAGTTGGTGCATGGTGAAGAGGAGCCCAGGATCAATTTCAAAGAGCAGTGTCGGTCTCATGTTGTAAACGAATTTTGTGAGATTAATATAAAGAAGTACTTTTTTTGTCCCGCCAAATGACGTCTTAAACCTTTATGATTTGTTTACATTTATTCAATATGATGTATAACCCACTAATCCATATATAGAATGCATGCTTGTAGTTTCTTGTTTGTATTTTGGTGAATGAAGGTCATCCTTGGGAGGATATTTGCAGTCAGGAAACAACCGAGCGCAAAGGGATCGACACCAGACGTGGAGTTTAAGGTATGCCTACTGGATCCCTATACTTTGTCTTTTATGTATGATTGTGAGGTAATGTCAGGATAGTTGATAAAAAGTAGGAGACTTTAGACGGTTATCTCTGCCTACATTTTAGAACCCTAGTGTAGTCCGTAGAGGGGCTTTCCCACTATAGCAGAATTGGCGACCATACTGTGGAAGCCTCTAGGGTCCTTGGGGATATTTCTTTGGGTATTTTTGAATCAGTTTACTCACTGGTTTCGAGTTTTTGTAAGCTTATGTGTCTTTAAGGGATGATGGTCTCCGATACCAGTACTCCTTGCCTTTTTCTTGACTGTTGGATTTTATCTTTTTGAGAAGTTACAGAGGTGTACGTGGCCTGCAGTGGGCCTGCATGAATGCATACGCACCCTGCCTTTGGACAACCCACGTATATACGTTGGCTACTGAAGTGTCAGTAGCATGATTGTGTTGAGAATTTTTTTCTTAGAAGAGGCATTCATACTCTTCCTTGTCATAAGTCACACTTCTCAAGTCTAGCCCTGGTCTCTGTTATATCAGTTTGTAGCCTAGGTCTGACCTCAACATAGCTCTCTTTTCATGAAAAGATTTCTTGTGTTTTCTTTGATAGGGTTTTTAGACAAGTTTGTGAGTCTGCTTTGATCTTCCTGTTTGGTATTGTCAGTGACTCCTTGCGATCTGCGTTTGGGCCTGAATTCATTTATTGGCCTTGACTTGTCATCATTTTTCCCTTTTTTTCTTTAGAAGAAAAGAAAAGAATTCATTTTCAAATTTATTGGTTTGAAGCATAAAACAATAAAAAAAAATATTTCATTTCTTTGTTTGGTAAAGTAGTTTAGGTTAGTTGTTTCATTTACCAAGAAAAAAAAAAGTTTTCTTAAGTTCTTTACTTGAATGCTTAGGACATTAAGTAGCTTGTAGTTGAGCGAAATCTTGTTTTAAGTTTTTCTTTTCAAATATCTGAGAAAAGTAGTTACGAAAAGTTTGGCGAAAGAGTTTTAATTTGGCAAATCTTTGTTTATGACAAAAGAAGTATTTTGTTTCCAGTATCATCTTATGCTCTTCTCTTTCGTCTCTTAAAGAAAATCACTGGTTTCACTTCTGTTCCTTTTGACTTAATACAACCACTAAAATTAACGCTTAATTAAAAGTTATTAGACTTTGTGTTTGTAGGGTCCATCAATGCAGTCTAGGTTAGAGACTTGATTTAGGATTGGAGAGGAAACTCTTCAAGGCTACAAAAACAAACATAAGAGTCTGTGCTAGGGAGTTTTTGAAAGTCCAGTAACCATGAAAGTTATCCGGGACACCCCTCTAACACAGGGGCTAAACACGAGGTCGTGTAAGGAAAGGTAGCGAAGATAACCCCTCCAAAGCCGAACCAAGCGTAGAGGGGAACACATATAGAGGGCTTGTCTTGGGATTTCGTTGATCGCATTTTCCACGGATCTTTGTGGGTATCGAATCCATTCGAGGTCCTTAGTCGTCTTCCAGAACACTTGCTTTCGATACCCTTGATAGGTTTCAGGTTTGATACCCTGCTCATTGCGGTCCACCTGACTGTCGATTGTACCCGCCTGGTGACTGTTCATGCGTTGGAAACCTAGTTGCCTTTATCTTAGTGACTTACACAGGTGACTACGGGGGTATACCATGGTACCTAGGGTAAACATCAGGCCACACTTTACAGAGTATACCCAGAGGGTGCTATCGTATTCGAGTTGCACTTGCACCGGTAAGTTTCTCTAGTGTTGGTTGGTGTAACTGCTCTTCCTACTAGCTAGTTATTTTCTTGTCTTATATCATAGGAGATTTTTCTAGTGTGTGCTGCTTTTTAACGTTAATAGAAAGCCCTAGTGTGTCGTTGATATTTTCACACCGTGGAGGATCAGGAGCTCTGCCGAATGTGAAGGCTTCTTGGCTTGCCACCGGTTAATTTGGAGCCACCCCCACACCACCGCTAAGGCAAAGACTAGACCAACAAGGGTCTTTTGAGGCATCCAGACCACATGAAACTGAGCCTGACCCATCTCTGAGAGGAGAACATTTGATTCGGAGGAACGAACCATTGTCGACCTCGAAGTGGAAGCTCTTGGTCCTTATAACCCTCCAATCACCGATCTATTGGTGCCCATCGTCATACCAGTTAAACCTTATGAGCGTCGAGTAGTGTCACAAGCAACGATGGAGACAAATTATGCTACTTCTTTAGGGAATTCTCATACTCCCTCTATTGTTTTCACCACAGGGGGTGTTCTGCCTCCTAACCAACCATCGTTGGTCCGGATCACCATGGTATCGACCACCTCTACCTCAGGCAATGGTCCGCTTCCATCTATGGCGGCGATCACTGATCCTTTCACCTAGAGTGCGACATGCCCTCTGTTCTCATATAGGATGCCTGGCTTCGATACGAACTCTGTCCTTTCCTACTCCACTCTACAGACTTTAGGTCTGGGGGCAGGGAGCTCTAACGCTCCTCTGCAAGAATCCATGGGGGGCACTTCAGCTCCTTATAACGCTTTCCCTTATGGAGGGGGTCATATACCTCCTTCATTCCCTTCTCTTGGCAATGCTCACCAGCACTCCGTTGGGGCGAACGTAAACTATAGTTCGTTTGGAGCAGGTAGTCAATGACTTCCTTCTTATAGCATGATGGTAGGTTCGACACCGTTCTCTTTGTTTGACATGTTTGGTAACAACACATTCTTGTCAGCTGTCATCTCGGTTGGGGGCGACCCCGGTTATGGACAACAAAATCCTATGCAGGGTACTATTCCTGCAGAGGGGGCAAACTTAGGAATTCCTTCCTCACAAGGAATTTGGAATCCATGGCAGGGATCAATTCCCTTGTCAGGGATGCTGACCGGGGGAAAACCCTTTCATAGCCAATGGAACCCCGGGCAAGGCTTAACACCTATTCCCATTAGATCGGCAGGGGGAAACCCTTCCCAAAATACTTGAAATGCAACGCAAGACCAACCCTTTATGTCCTATTACGGGAGTCATTCGATGACGTCTCAACAAGTGCATAATCCATACGCTGGTCACGACCATGGTTATTACCAAAACCCTGGCCAACAACCTAACTTTTCCTAGCAACCTGGTTCCAGCTAAACTCTAGGCTACTTTTATCAACTATCCTGACATTACCCCACAATCATACATAAAAGAAAAAGTATAGGGATCTGGTAGGCATACCTTAAACTCCACGTTCGGTGTCGATCCCTTTGTGCTCGGTTTTTTCCTGACTGCAAATCTCCTCCCAAGGCTGACCTGCATTCACCAAAAGACAAACAAGAAACTACAAGCATGCATTCTATATATGGATTAGTGGGTTAGACATCATAATCAAGAAATGTAAACAAATCATAAAGGTTTAAGACATCATTTGGCGGGATGGAAAAAGTACTTCTTTATATTAATCTCACGAAATTCGTTTGCAACATGAGTTCGACACTGCTCCTCGAACTTGGTCCTGGGATCCTCTTCACCATGCACCAACTACTTCCACGTGTTCTTATCCTCTTCAGTTCTCTCTAAGGAAATGGCAAGGATTTTCAAAGGAGGAAGATGGCATTCTGGCTCAAACTCACAATGTGGTTGCAAAATATTGGGGCAACGGGGGAATATTGAAATGGGCAGAGTTTCTATGCTCTCATGCTTCGTTTGGAATGGATCCCCAACACCTTCTTTTATAGGCCAAAAGAGATAGTAATAGTTGGGGTGACTGGATATGGGCGGTCAAACGGTTAAGTAACGACCCATAAACCTGTATCCATATTCAATTTTCATTTTTCATGATTTTTTGTGAGTGTACACGAGCTATAGTGGTGCAACAAGCCTGTCTACGTGGGCAGTAGTGGTGTAGGGCGCGTACACCTTCAAAAAAATGGTTTTTAGAAGAGATGTTCATTGATGGGTTGGAAAAGATAGCAAGTAAGATGGTCTGATTCCAGATATGCATGTCTGGTGCAATTTAGGGTTATAACATGGTGCAAAAGACACGAGAAATTGTCTAGAAATTATACAAGGAAGTACCCGAGGTTCCCCTGGTCATAGAGGCCACTATAGAGGAAAAATTGTCCAAGATTGGTGAATTTATGAAGGGCTCCAGAATGCATATTCAAGAATTTCAAGAGTAGAGCAAACCTGGATCGACCCCGAGGTGCGCAAAGGTAGTCTGAGGATGACAAAGATAATATTTGTCAAGATTAATAAATTTGAAGATGAATGCAAAAAAAATTGCGAAGAGAGTGCAAAGGTATGGAAAGAGATCTTGAGAGACCCAAAGATGAACGTCATAGAGGCCAAACTAAGAGAAGAAAAAGATCAGGAAAATGAAGTAGTAGAGAAGGTGACTACCTTGCCACCAATCGAGCATATGGAATTCATTTTGGCTCAACAACAGGAATATGTCGAAGTAGAGAAATTGGTTGACCAGTAGAAGGTCCTTTAGCAGCGACTAGGACAAAGGAAGGAGGAAGAAGTAAGAATTATTGATGAATTAGCCACTATAGAAGGTAAGGTCAAACAAGCTGCAACCAAAATAGAGAAAAAACTCCAAGACTTGACTGTGCAGGCCCTAGAGGAGATCACAACAAAAGAGGCCACAATTGTCTCAGAGGTACAGGTCGCTAAGTCTGTCACTCAAAAATTCATTGTAGCGTGAAAGAACATGCAACAGGCCTGAGTGGCTCAGGACGAGCCATGGGTGAGTGTTGGGGGCCTGTTGGAAAGGCAGTTTTGGATGCAATTTTGGGATAAAAAATTTAAGTATAAGGTAAGGGAACAGAAGGAAGTAAGTGCATAGAAGGAAGAAAGGGCGTAGAAGGTAGAAAGAGAGTAGAAGGAAAGAAATAATGTAAAATGAAGACAATGCACAGACAAAATAAGAAATCAATCGAGTGAGAGGATAAATCGTGAAGGAGGACAACACCACATTCCAGAAATAGAAGAACAACATAAAAGTTGCATAAAGAGAGAAAAACAGAAGAAAGAAAACAACCAGTTAACTGAAGTTGGCCATGCAATGCATTGTAATGGGCTATTGTTGGGATAAATAGTCTAGGGATTTTGGGTATAAATATGTAACTAGATTGGGATATTTAGAGGGGTGTGAGGGTCATAGTCTGGAGAGAGAGAG
>ML785730.1:86679-99021 GCA_009831015.1 Picea engelmannii
GAAATACTATGAAAGAGTCATGAATGTAATAGTCAGTTGGTAAGATCGAACATGAATAAAGAAAGAGTTTAGAGAGGATATTGTGTCTTGTGTTCTTTACTTGTCTATGTGCATTTCTTAATAATGTTTCTATGCTTCATAGACTAGAATTAGTTTATAGATTATTTATGGTGCAATATTCATGAATGATTGTGAGAATATATGTAATAATCAAGAACATACATAAGCTATAATAAGGAACAATGATTCGATATTTTGTCTCCCCTTCCCTTACTACTGCAGAAGCCTGGTTCTTGCAGTGCCAATAGATACCTCAGGTGAGAATTCATCTGCGCAAGCAGGTGATGCCGAAAGGGTCGGTGTCTTGAGGGATTTTTTTTCATATTTAAACCAAACCTTGGGTCTTACAACCCGTGTGTAGACTAGAAACAACCAACAAGGATTGATACTTTGCTTGTTTGTTGTCCAAGGCTGCATAAATACTTGGCATGTTTCCTCCCATTTATTCAACTATTTCATCGTCCTAAATGTTGTGGATAGTCCTCATTCTTTTTCCTTTGTGAGGGAACTCCCTATAAAAGTGATTTTCCTCACATCCCCAACATTCTACAAATTCTTTCCTTGGCCTTTTCCCAAATGATTTTTTTTTTTTTTGCTCATTTTGGGTTGAATGTACTTGTTAATTTTGTTGGGAGTTGTTCTTGAAAAAGAGTATCATAAAACCTTTTTGTATTTGTTATTTCTTACCCTTGATCTTGTCATTCCAAGTCTTTTGGAATACAGGCCTCCCTATGCTCTACTCATAAAGATTATTTTCTCTCCTTATGATCTTCTTCAAAGTTTTGGGTTATCATATTGTATCTTGTCACTGTCGAAACAAGGTAACCCACTTAAAAAACTTTATATTTTGACCTTCTCATCCTTTAAGAAGTCCACATACTTTAGCAATTCAAAGAATCTTTTCTCATACTCATCCATTGTCATGCTTCCTAGCTTGAGTTTAAAGACCTATTTCATTTTCCTTTCATAGTAATGCTCAACCAAATATTTCTCTTGGAAATATCCTTTGAACTTCCTCCATGAGATCTTGTTCTCATCAAGCTACTTGGATGTCTTAAGTTGATCCCACCACATGGCTTCATTTCCTTGCAAGTGGTAGGTTACAATTATTGTTTCTACCCTTGAGGGGTAATGATGTAGTTGGAAATATTTCTTCATTTCGAACTACCAAGCCTAGGCCTCTTCTCTCTTCCTGTGCTCACCATTGAAAGTGGGTGGCTTGATTTTTCTGAGTTCACCTTGCAATATGTATCCCTCAGGCCTTCTCCTCTATCTCCGGAAAGGAGACACACTGGGGCTACTTCCTGGCCCTGAACTTGCATAAGCCATCCTAGTGGATTTATATGGGGAATGATGGTGTTTGATCCTGATCCTTGAATGTCTATCATTCCCATTCTCATCCCTTCTACTATGGAATTTGGATGTTTTCACTTTTCTAGCACTAGCTTCTTGCTTTGTGCCCGAGTCTTTATTGGCTTGATTTTGGAGCACGTTCAAGATCTGAAGTAACTATTCCCAAGCCTTCATAATATTTTCATTATTATCCCTATGAATTTTCACTTCTCTTTGTATACTCCTCATAGTTATAGGCTCATGCCTACCTCTTATTCAATTAGACTCGATCTTAGCATTTCCCATGCTGACATGCAACCCTCTGAACTCCTCTTCTTGATTGTAGGACCCTTGGTGATACAGATTTGTAAATGGAAAAAAATAAAATATCGAGTCATAAAAAAAACACAAAGATACAATGAAACTTGATTTCTATTAATAAATAGAATGTGTTGAAATGTAAACAAATGCATAATGAAATAAACTCACTCGAATGGTGATAGTTGATCTCTGAGAAGAAATGTGACAACTACGTGCATTTTCCAGAGTGCCTTACAATGAGGCTTAAAGGCCTTTTTATCATAAAGAAGCAATGAGGAAACCCTAAACATCCACAAACTTAACCCTAGGAGATGAAACACCAAAAGGCTTGTGGGCTCTGATGGGGTTAATTGGTATGCTAACTTCTCGGGGTCGTAACTTTTGCATAAGATCTTCATTTGGCACACTTGATAGCTAGTTGGAAAGGTCTAGTGGATAAGTACACATTCTGGTTGAAATCGATGATTCCTTTGACTATCATCTAGGGACTTCTGAGCCCAGAAAATGATGTTTAGGGCCTCAAAATGGCCCCGAAAGTTCATGACTCGAAAAAGTGTAGAAAATATTCCAAAACATAAAATTGTGCTTTGAGCTAGTTGAATAGGTGGGTGCCCACCAAAATCCACCTCGATAAATCCTACCCCCTTAAGAAGCAATGGTCTCCATTGCATTGAGTCCCCCCATCAGATGAGGAAACTTCTGTTGAACTTGGCTCTAGGTGAGCCACTTGTCTTGGTGTAGGAGCTGCCTTGCTTTGAAAATTTGATAAAGTTGGATGCTTTGTTGGTGAGTGTTGTTAACCCATGTTTCCATGATCTGATCAATGGTTACATGTTCCATATATTCATGGTTGATCTATGTTGGTGTCAATTTATTTTCTATCTCTAATGTGTCTAATAATGGTGGAAAGTATGGCTGAAGGAGGTCCACATTGAACATTGGGTGCAAGCCAAGGAAGGGAGAAATACATAGCTCAAAACAATTATCACCCACAACCTTGGTGATGGTGTAAGGACCATAGCAAAGTGGACGAATATTCTAATGGGGTCTTGTAAGGCACTCCTTTTGCAAATGCAACCAAACCTTGTCTCCCACCTAAAACTTGTGTGGCACCTGGTGTTGATCATGACATTGTTTGTACTTAGCATTGGATTTATACAAAATATCATAGACCTATTGGTGGATGTGATGAATCCACTTAATAAACTTGATGGCTTTGTCGGCCTCAGACTGAATATGGGAAGATTTTTCCTATGTGGTCGCAAGGGGCAGTGCGACATCAATGGGACCCAATGGTTGAACTGCAAGCCCCACCTGAAAGGGGATGTGGTTGGTTGAGATATGGAGAGCTATGTTGTAGTTGTGTTGAACATAGGGGAGAATCTCATCCCATGTGCATGGATTCTTGGATTTGTACACATGAAATATATGCACGATCATCCAATTGACAACCTTTGTCTAGCCATTAGTTTGGGGGTGGAAGGCAATTTATTTGGTGAGATTCGTGTCCAATAGTGACTAGAGGCTCAACCAAAATGTACTTAGAATTTTTTTGTCCCGATCTAAGATGATGGTCTGCAGTATCCCAAAATGTACCCACACACATTCGAAGAAGAGCTTGGCAGTGGCCTCCACTGTGATACTCATCTCGCAGGTTGTTAGAATGGACATCTTAGAAAATCAATCAACCACCACAAAACACGGTCATTTCCATGCTTGGTTGAATGAAGGCCTGACATGTAGTCCATCGATATGGATTCCCAAGGCCTATTGGGAGTAGGAATATGGGTGTACAGGTCTTGCTTCTTAATTTTTGGTTTCGAAATAACACATACAGTGCAAGACCGAATGTACTTACTAACTTCCTGTTGATTTTTTGTCCAATAAAAATACTTCTGCAACACTACCATTGTCTTTTCCACATCAAAGTGTCATGCCATCTGACTGTAGTGAGATTCCAAAATCAACTTCACCTTCTCACTTGAAGGAACACACATATGGATTAGATGTCATACAAATTCCATCTTGAAGATGAAATTCAGTGATGGACGTGCTTGCGCCCAACATCTGGTAAGTGGTAGCGAAGTTAGGATCTCTCTAGTAGAGTTGGGGCCACTTGGAGGCCTCATGTCCACAGGAGTGGAGCACCATGGTTAATGCTGCAACTGGAGTTTGACTGAGGAATTTAGCGATTTGATTGGTTCTTCCTATCTTATATTTGATTTTGAGATGAAAATTTTCCAAGTATGCGGACCACTTTTTATGGTGATCGTTCTGAAATCTTCCTTGTGTCTACATGAACTGCAAAGGTTTGTGATAAGTGTGGATGATTTTCTCCTTCTCGAGAATGTAATGCTTCCATTGGCAGCAGGCTTGTACAATGGAATGCATTTCTTTGTTATAAGTGAGGTACTTATGGATGGCATCTGACAGTGTCTCACTATGATAGGCCACTAGATGCACAAGCTGAGTGAGAACTATGCCCACAACATAATCTGATGCATATGTCTCAATCTCAAAAGGTTGTTGTAGATTAGGTAATGAGAGTACTAGGGATGAGCACAAGCAATTTTTCAGATCATCGAATGCTCTCTATTGCTACTATCCCCACACAAACTTTGCTTTTCCACCACCCTTGGTCACTTGGTTGAGGGCCCATGCGAAATGGGAGAATCCCAACACAAACCTGCGATAGAAATTGGCAAACCCTAAGAAACTCCGAAGCTCGATTAATGTGGTTGGGACAGGCCAGTCACGAATGAATTGGATCTTGGCTGGATCCACATGCACACCATGGTCATCAACAATGTATCCTAGGTATTGGACCTTGTTCATGTTGAAGGAGCATTTTTCCAAGTTAACATATAGCTTGTGTTGTTGTAGAGTGTGAAGGACCTACTAAATATGTTGCAAGTGCTTTGCCCAACTTTTTCTAAAGATGAGGATATCATCCAGATATACAACCACAAAATAATTGGTGAAAGGTCTCAATATATCATCCATCAACCTCATGAAAGTGGTTGGGACATTCATCAAACCAAAGGGCATGACCAACATTAAAAAATATGTTCTTTGGACTTGAAAGTGGTCTTTCATACATCCATTTGTTCTATTGGGAATTGGTGGTAGTCAGACTTTAGGTCAATCTTACTGAAGTACTTAGCTCCATTGAGCTGGCCAAGAAGGTCATCAATTTGGGGAATTGGGTGCCAGTTCCTGATTGTGATTTTTTTTAGGGCCCTGTAATCAATGCAAATTCGCTAGGTCCCATATTTCTTCTGTATGAGTACAATTGGGATTCGATAGGGTGAGGAGCTTGGTCATATGTACCCCTTTTCAAGGATCTCTTGGATTTGGCACTCGATTTCCTATTTTTCCATAATAGAGCAACAATAGACTATCCCATTGGGTAGAGGTGTGCTAGGTGTCATATCGATTGAATGGTTGACCTGAAAATGCAGAGGCACCCCAGTGGGTGAGGAGAATATGTCTTTGTATTCCTCCATGAACTTGTACACCTACTTTTGTTGCGTGGAAAGGCCATGTGTAGAGGACATGGACGTGGATAGTACCTTATCTTCACTTTGATAGCGAATCATAAAGAAGAAAAATTTCTTGGTCTGGGAGATGACCTTCCTACATTTATTAGCAAAGATCAAAGAAATGGTAGTAGGCAAAGCTACTTCTAGTCTCCTGTACAATTGTCTTCCCAAAGTAATAATAACATTGTGAGGTCTGGATTCATATACAACATGATGTTTCCACAAGTAAGTTTGGCCTAAAATAACATCAAAAACTTCAAGGGTGGAAATATCACACAATACCTCATCCTTGAAGGGCATGATATCATAGGGAAGGCATCATTGTTGGCTGATGCGAAGATCTCTCCCTTGATGTGGTGTTTTCGGTAGGTCCAACCGCTTGGCGATCTCTGATAAGATGAGGTTATTTTTACTTATGCTATCGACAATGAAGTGCAACAGAGCACCCTTCACCCACATTTGCAAGTGGAAAAGATTCTCACCTTTCTCTGGTTCTTCGGGTTCACTTGGCTAGACCTTGGTGGTAGCGAAAGTGGCACTAGGTTCTGCATCAATGATATACTTCCCTTTTTCTAATTATGATTATGAGTCGAAACCTACATCTGAATCCGAGGCTTTCAACTCGACCACCAATTACTTTACATTCATCGGTGTTATTCCTAGGGATTTTATGTAATTCACACCACTTTTTAGTGTCTTTCTTTGTCTTCCCATTACCCTTCCTTGTTTTCATCTTGGACCCGTTTTCTTGTGGTGCTCCATCATTTCTTTTTCCTTTGTTCCATGGGTTGGGGTTGCATTTTCCCCTCTTATAATATGAGGAATTCACATATCCAAACTCTCGCTTCTTCTTTTTAAATTTCTGGTCGATCTTGATGGCATATCGATAAGTCACTCCCAGTGATGAGATGACCAAAAACTCCATTTATGTTTGTATGCATCGATGCAAATTGTCGTGGTACTTGAGCACCATGTGTCATTTAGATTCTTTGATACCCGTCTTGGTGCGCAAGGTATGGAAGAAATTTTTGAACTCCGTCATTGTTTGGTCCCTTTCCTGTCGCAACACAGTCTATTTTGTATACTGGTCATCGTAGCTTCCAACAAGGTAATATTATTCCTTAATAACATATTTCCTGAAAGAACCCCAAGTGGGTACGAATGAAAATATTACAGATTCCTCCATGGCCTTTTTCTCACAATAAGTTTCCCACCAATCCTTGACACGGGGGACAACCTTAAGGAGTGCAAAGGTGATATTTTCTCTATCGGAAAATTATGGACAAAAAAATACCCTTCGAGGAGATTCAACTATTTATCTAGAGAATTTGCATCTATCTGATCTTCAAATATAGGAATATCAAAACTAACTTGTACCTTTAAGGGGGCGACACCTCCAAAGTGGCCACTTGACGAAGATGTGTCAGTTTTTGGTAGTCGTCGAATAATCTTGGAAAAATTATCCATCATCTCATTCCTTTGTCGTGCAAGGGCTTCCTCGAGAAAAAATTTAATAGGATCTCCTACTCCATAATCTCTCTTTTCTTTCACCATGGGAGGTTGTCGGGGTCTACGAGGACAGTCTCACAAAGGCTCAAATAGTTCAAGTCCCAATTCCTTATACCCTGACCTCGTTGAGGACATGCACATAGAAACAAATAAAGAGAAGACCGCTCTGATACCACAAATCTAGATTTATAAATGGAACGAAATGAAATACTGATTTATAAAAAAACACAGAGATACAACAAAACTTGAATTATATTAATAAATGAGCTATGTTGAACTGTAAACAAATTCATAATGAAACAAACTCACTCAAATGGTCGTAGCTTATCTATGAGAAGAGATGTGACGGCTACCTGCATTCACTAGAGTGCCTTACAACTAGGATGAAGACTTTTTTTATCATAAAGAAGCAATGAGAAAACCCTAAATATCCAAAAACCTAATCCTAGGAGATGAAACTCCAAAAGGCTTATGGTCCCCGATGGGGTTAGTTGGTACGCCAACTTCTCGAGGTTGTAACTTTTTCATATGATCTTTGTTTGACACACTCGATAGCCTGTTGGAAAGGTATAGCCAAGAAGTACACATTTTGTTTAGCCTGGACTATGCCTTTAGTTGTTAACATAGTGCTGCCACACCTAGAAAACGTTGTGTAGGGCCTCAAAACAACCCTGAAAGTTCATGACCCAAAAAAGTGTAGAAAAACTACCAAAATGGAAAACTGTACTTTGAGCTAGTGGAATAGGTGGGTGGTGACCAATATCCACCTGGATCACTTAGGCATATTCCATTGATGTGGTTCTCATACAGAAACCAAACTTCCTTGCTGAACCTCTAAATTCTGCAAGAAAATGTGCATGCAAATAAATTTATGTTAAACAAAAATATATACATACACAATTATGGAAAAGAATGCGTAAATTTGTATGCCCCTTAATGCCGCCAATCATCTTCTTTTGTGTTGACTACAAAATTTACTGCTCAAGTTAATTTTGGGGGTTGATAGATGGATTCTCCTCCTCAATACCTTTCCATCGACTATTTGTTTTCCCAGTTATGAGTTCCTAGCAGAAAGTTATGGTCTTTAGAAATTTTGAGTGTTTTCCTTTTTTAACCCTATATGCTACAAGTTTCCTCTTTCTCTCGCAACACATTTTTAGGTACCCAGAAATCAAATTCGATTCCATGGATTACTTCTATGGTCCATGATATTTCCATACACTACTCTTAGGCCCCAAACCAACTTTTGAGCTAGGAGTTATGCCCTTTGGAAGTAATCTAGTACATAATTTTACCCTTAACTGTTTAGGTTGTAACTTCTTCATAGAGCTTTATTTTGCGCTTAGAATAGCTCGTTGGAAATATCTCCTCAAGATATTTTATTTTAGATGTAGATACATAGTGTACCTTAGTACACTATGTGCTCGGCTTCCCAAAAATGTCATTTAAACCTTCAAAAATGTCCTGTAAGTTTATGACTTGCAAAAAAATAAATTATTTTTCATCAATTTTACTAGTTATCATTGATATGGAATTGATTTTATTCTTGGTCATCGGGCCACTGCACTCAACCTTCGATCCAACTTTCCCCAAATTACTTGGGTTCAGTTTAGTCCACTGGGCCACCGACCATTGGGCTACCACACTCAACCTTTGATCCAACTTTCCCCAAATGAATCTGATCCAGTGAAATGCTTTTCATGTGGGGGCTTCACCCCCACACCAGTCTTCCAATGACACATGGTAATGAGATGGACCGATCACGAGTTGAAAGCTGACAACTATGGCATATTACTCGGTAGTGACTGGGTATATAGACTGAGTGTTGATGTGGAAAAAATTATCCTATGCACAAGTTATGTTAGGTTCCATGGCTCTTTGTGCTTCACGCACAAGTCAAAAAGGTCCCATTGTTAATTATAAACAAGTAACATGAATCCCCTTCTCATGCATGTGGGATAAGAACAATATAAATCACAAATCAACTATTGGGAATCCACACATAGGCTCGATCTATGGTTGGTGAGAAAGGGTTTTTGTTTCTTCATAAACTCCAATTATGATGCCCAAATCACGAAAGAGTGAGCTCGTTGGAATGCCAGGTTCATGGAGGTTAACTGGGACATGGTTTCCAAGGTCGAAGGGCAATGTTTAACCCCAAAAGAATCTCTCCTCCAACGTTGTCCCATGGCAATTATTTAATTTCACTCAAGAACTTCTTGTCATCATTCCATTCCTTGCAAATAATTTTCACCCCAAAAGGAAAATCATCCAACAACTTTATGCTACCATGTAGCAGGATCTTGCATGCCAGTGCTGCAACCATCTTCTCTGATGCCATAATGTAACATCGCCCAACTTAACCAAGGGACATTACTACAAAAAATATTCATGAAAATGGAAATTTCCTGCTAACTCATTTACTATAGCTTACCAACTATGATTATACACATATTTAACCAGATTTCGATACCCATAAAGAAATGCATCTACAACATTCTAAAATAACCATGAATGCAACTGATAAAATCATTCACAACATGAAATAAACCATTCACATACACAAAGTTAATCACAACAATTAAACTCATGAAATAAATCATAAAATAGATAAAAACTTATCTTTTAAATTACTTGTGCAACCAACTACTTTGGAAGGACGTTCCACCCAACCATAGACTTGTTGTTCCATATCTCAACAAGAAGTCACCCTCGAGTTGGGTCTAGGAATCCAAAAAAGAAGGTTTCCTCACACAGTCCAATCACAACTCAATATCTCACAAGCCACCACTATTCTCGTACAATTATCTTGAATTTCCTCTAGCTTTCTTCCTCTTGACATGCCTAACCCAAGGAATGTACCCCTTCTCTGCTCTCATTCAATCGGGTGTCCCATTCATTTATTAGGGTCTCTTTGGCTTAGGTAGCTAGGAATATCTCTATTGGGAACTCAAGGGAACTCATTGCCAGGAAAATACCAACAACCACTTGCTATTACAATGCAACTCGCTCAGGAGTTCACTCTTCAGGCTTGACAACCCGACTCTTCAATTTCCATCTCCAGAATGATTCAACATGCTCCTAAATTCACCCAACCTCCTTGTTCAATCTCTAGTGCTATGCTTCCTACTCTCTTCTTTTTTTTTAGGCCCAAAAACTGAATGCGAAAAATCCCCTAATTCCCCAATACAAATTTCCTTTATTTTTTCAACATAGTTGAATGCTCACTCTATCCAATGTTGATTGTATTGCAACCCCATGCTTCCAATAACTATGGGATGTGGCTCTCACACCCACCCTCTTACATGATTTTAATGATTGGTCTCTCATACACTGAAAACATAAATAGAAGTTATCCCCAAATGATAACAAATTCATAAATCTGGGTTAGGATAATTACCCATTAACCATTTCCCCCCGAGCCCCTCTTAAACACTCCATAGGCATCCGTCTCTCTTTTGGATTAATCATCCACCATCTTGTCCATATTCCCAACAACTAATATCACATTATATTTATTAAAATCATAAAATGCATTTCACATATTACATCACTTGGCCATAGCCGCATTCATATCTACATTATGCATTAATTAAACTGAGGATTATAGTGGGGATGTTACAAGTTACAACATAGACACAAAGTAAAGGTGTGAAATGGGCCATTGTGCATCCTAATATTCAATTTGTGCATAAGAGAATGCTAGAAAAGGTCACAGAAAGACACTATTGTAATAGTGTAACTAATGAATACCAACTTTAATGAGTGATATACAAATACGATGAAAACTTCGTGTATGTGCATATATATATATATATATATATATATATATATATATATGTGAGTGTATGAGAGATCTAAATAACCACAATATCAACAATCAATGTGATGTAAATTAATTAGCCACATATAATATGTAATAAATAACCCGCCTACTAATAATCGATGATGCATTCAACAACTTAATAATGGTTTGCATTAAATAAACGATGATGCATTCAACAACTTAATAATGGTTTGCATTAAATAAACGAATAAAGATTATGTTTAGAATAACCATCATAACACTAACACATTTGTAAAAGTTATGTATCAATTAAATAAAAATAATACCATGAATGTTAATATGTGATGTCTAAACAATAAGACACCAATATTCTTTTTACAAAGGCCAAGAGTACAATATAGTGTGTCATCCATCATTGGTATTCAAACTGAACATATACTTATCATGATGGTAGATTACTCTCATAAAAACCTTCTTGCAATGGATTAAGCACTTAGCACTAACAAATACAACTCCTAAACTAGGTTTCAATTACTATGTCTCATTAAATGCAACATTTCAATCCTTTTCCATATCTTAGAAAATTGAATTAAACTATTTTTCTTGTTTTCTTCCAATGTCATTTGTTTATTATTCTTGGTTTTGATTGTAAAGATATTAGTGTTCTCATTGCTTAGGTGCTAACCTTTCCTGCCAAAATTGATAATATTGCCGCATGGGCTCCTACCCCAGCCCATATCATAGAAAAAATTCTAATATCATAGAAAAAATGATTTAAAATTGGGCTCCTACCCCAATAATAGTTTGGGGTATTAAAACATCAGAAAATATAAGCATATCCAGATTGCTACTTTTCTCTTCAGAGCTGATTACATCTTTTTAAAACTTCTAGAAACACCGCGTCACATTCTTATATCCCTCCAAATCTGTTGGTGAACTATGCAGCTTCATCATATATTTTTGGAAGTATAACTATTCACAGTAATTCTTTTATCTATCCCACATGTATAAGACAAGTATATTTATAAGTCCTTGTTATGATTGAATTTCTAGATATATTTCAGTCTGAAGTAATCGTTACATTACTTGTAAAATATACTTTACTTTTAGTTTTATGTACAAGTTTCAATTATTAAAATACAATAGCTCATATAATAACATTATAAATTTAATAAAAGATTAATATTATTTAAAAATTTTAAAAATATAATAACATCCACATATTAATAATATTTTATTATTAACTTTAAATTCATAATATTATTTTTAATAACATTATAAATTTAATAAAAGATTAATATTATTTAATTTTTTTAAAAATATAATAACATCCCCATATTAATAATATAATAATTTTTTCTTATTAACTTTAAATTCATAATATTATTTTTAATAACATTATAAATTTAATAAAAGATTAATATTATTTAAAAATTTTAAAAATATAATAACATCCGCATATTAATAATATTTTAACATAACTTATTAAAATATAATAACATTAAATTGTTTTAAAAATATAATAACATCCACATATTAATAATATAATTATATTTTCTTCTTAACATTAAATTCATAATATTATTTAATATTTTTTATAATTTATTAAAATATAATAACATTATAAATATAATAAAAATTTTAAAAATATAATAACATCCACATATTAATAATATAATAATATTTTATTATTAACTTTAAATTCATAATATTATTTTTAATAACATTATAAATTTAATAAAAGATTAATATTAATTAAATTTTTTAAAAATATAATAACATCCCCATATT
>ML785730.1:103185-119104 GCA_009831015.1 Picea engelmannii
TAACCCTAACTCTAAAATTTTCCATGCATAGGAGCACCATTGAAGAGAATTCTGATAATCAAAGGAATTTGTGCTTTGACAAAAGTAAATTTGACATTTTCTTAAAGGATTTAAATAGTAAATTAAACCTCCTAACTTATAAGAACAACATTGAATAACTCTATCATAATTTTACAACTACCCTTTCCACTTCTATTAACAAGTTCTCTTTTGAGGTGTCCTATAAAAAGAATAATAGAAAGATCAACCCTTGGTATGATAAAGAATGTAAAATTGCTAGGAAAGCCGTTAGGGATGCTTCTAATGAGTCCTTAAAACTCGATAAGATCAATACGTACAAATCCCTAATTAAAAGGAAAAAAATATACTATATCAATAAAAGGCAAGAGAAACTTTCACAACTATACAAGTTGGATCCTAAGAAGTTTTGGAGCCAAATTCTAAAATGCAATAATAAATAAAATAATAGGATTCCCTTAAGGGACTGGAATTCCTACCTTAAAAGCCTTTATGAGTTCCCTAATGCCATGGACACCATTCCTATTGTCCCTACAAAGGAAGAAGTTTTTTCTTTAGATGACATAGAGTTCGGGGTTAAGCGGCTTGCAAATGGGAAAGCTAAGGACATTGAAGGCTACCAAGCTGAAATTTTTAAAATCGGAGGGCCAATCCTTATCCCTCACATACATAAGCGCTTCAATTTAGCTGTCAAGTAGGGATTCCCTAAACCCTGGACGCAAAGACTCATTGTTCCTATTTTAAAAAATGGGGATATAAACATTCCCTCTAATTATAGGACCATTATGATTAGCTCGATTTTAGCCAAGCTTTATGGAATTATTTTGGAAAATAAGATCAACCTTTGGCTAGAAAGTCACGGTAAAAGAGATAAAGGCCAGGTCAGGTTTAGGAGATATCATTCAACTGTGGACCATCTTGTTACCTTTAGGATCATTGCAGAGGAGTTCCACAATACTAAAACCAATATTTTTTTTTGTTTTGTTGACTTTAGAAAAGTTTTTGACATGGTTCCTAGGAAAAACCTTTGGAATAGGTTGGAAGAGATAAAAGTGCCTCTCCAGTTGAGGGATGCTACAATAAGGATGTATGAGAACATTATTTCTAAGTTTAAAAACATCGAGGGCTAGTCAAAAGAGATTAACTGCAATATCGAAGTCAAACAAGGTTGTCCCTTGTCCCCTACCCTTTTTGGCATATACATTGACAAGTTAGAAGAATGCTTGGAAAAAGCAAGTTGTGTCGGCCCTACTCTCACTAGTATAGTCATTGATATTCTTCTTTATGCCGATGATATCGTTCTTATGGCAAGGTGTCCCTGTAATGTCCCCAAGGCCGAGCCCTGTTTAAATCATATCTATGAAGTATAAAGCTTGTTTATGAACTGTAATTCAAGTTTATAAGGTTGGTGAGCCAAGTCATATAAGCTAGTGGGATTATGTGTTATTAGGCCAGGGAGCCTAAGTGTTGAAGGCCAAGAGCCTGATTTTTGTACATGTAATTATGCACAGTATTAATACAAAACATCTCTGCGTGCAGACCAACCACGATGAATGAGTGATGGGGGACTAAGCATCCACAAAGCTTGGGTAAGGGAGAGGGGGCTGAGAGGTTGGAAGAGGGGCTAAGCTGAGGGGGCTTAAACCCTTGAGAATAATAATAAATTATTACTATTCCAAAGTTATGTAAATGTGATGTTTTATCCTAAGTTCTTTGGAAGGACGAGTGACTTCCAAATAGGAAGAAACGAGCTTCATGGGTGACAAGTGTCAACCCAAGCGCATGCAGTTAAAACTGTTGAGTTGATCCACGATGGGGGTTCCTCCTCCATTCTACCGTCGACTGTCTGAACCGAGAATCCCGTATGACCTCTGCAAGAATACCCTCATGCAACTTTGAAACCAAAAAGGCCTGTGTTGATTTCTGGAGGAGCCGACACACCCTCTATCAAAACCGTCGAGTTTGTGTTTGACCTTCGTGTGGATTTATTATCACGCATCCCCGAAACCCAGAACCGTGAGTCTGTTTTGTATGGATGGTTGGGAAAACCGAATGTCCTGTAATTGTTGAGCCTGGTTGGGTTGAAGCATCTGTCTGTCATCTATTTGGGAAACCCGTGTTTGTTGTCCCAGTTGACTATGGTAGCCACGTAGCTCTTGGTTGGGTGTGGTTTGCTGCTGTTGTATGTTCGTTGTTGAGCCTTGTTGTTTTTCTTCTTTTTACAGGAACGAGATTAAGGAAACCAGTTGTATGACCTGTGTGTAATCTCTCTCCAGGTTAGCGAGGTGATTGTTGTTGAAGAGGCAGGTTTTACCAAGCCTGTGAGTGACTCTCTCCAAGTGAGAGAGTGCACAGAGGAAGGAGAGAGCTCCTGGAAGGAACCCTGTAGCTACCATAGAGCTCGGAGATTTCCGGTCCAATCTGTTGTTGAAGCCTAAGGCAAGGGAGGTTAGCAGCTGAAGGACTGTCTAGGTGACAGAGAAGGTGTATACTCCTGGGGTGGGACAGGCATGTGGGGAAGGAGAGTCTGTGGGCAGTGGGCATAAGTGGTTCCTGGGAGAGAATCCTCCTTCTTTTACATGTATTCTTCCTGTAAACCTTACCTAGCCTAGGATTCCTTACCCGATGGAGCTTAGTCCCAACTCGAGGGTGACTTACTGTTGAGAGTGATGAGCAGTGTGGTCTAAGGCTGGGAGGTTCATGGAAGGTCTACACGCAGTTGGTGGTGCGTGACAGTTTCAAAGATAAGTGTCACTATGTTTTGTAATTCTGTAATTAATTAAATTGCATACATGTGATTCTTGCAATGTTATCACGTATTTTGTTGTGCATATGAATTATTGATATTTCCATTAACTCTGAAATGCTAGCAGTAATTATGTGTTTAACTATAATTAAGTGTTTTAAGTTCATTAGAATGCATAATGTGTTACATAAGTGTTTTTCCGCGTAGTAGCTTTGGCCCGACCGTGGGGTTGATGGCCAGGGGGTGTTACAGTTTGGTATCAGAGCCTAGTTTCAACGCTGAGCCTGGATGGGATGGATAAGTGGTCTTTGGACCAAGATTTTAAGAAGAAATTGTGTCTGGAGGACTAATTTCAGACCTCATAATGTTTCTGAGTGTCAACGGACTACTTGACCATGTTACAAAGCTCAGGAGGTGTAGCGGTATTATAAAACTACAGCTGGCATGGTATATGGCCACAGGGAGAGAGAGAACTCCACATCAGAAGTGTTGGATCCATAGAATCTATTCAGTAGGAAATGAGAACCTTCACGACCGTCAAATATGGAGAACGTGCACAAGGTTTAAAACCCTTTGGAGTTGCATAGGAGTGTGGAAATTGCGATACGTGAAATTTTGAATTCGTTAGGACCGTCCATCGGAAAGGACGTGTGGAGAGCGATCAACCTTTCACTGACTCGTGACTTGAAATGGTCTAAGGGTGAGTTCGTGAGAATTCATGAAACGTGAATTCACGATTGGATCACAACCGTCGATCTAAGAGAGATCTGGACCGTTAATTGTCCAAGAAGAAATCGACATTTCGGGAATAGGGAGGACGAAGGTGGAAAATACTTCGACCTCATGACACACAAAATCTCGATACGCGAAATGCCGATGAGATATGATTCATCATATCATGGGGAATCAGGACCGTTGGATCAAGTAGATGATAGACCGTAATTTCAGAATTTCGACAAATGAAAGTTCAAGATGTGTGGATGCACAAACTCCTTATGGCCAAAAATGCGAAATGAAAAGTGAAAGTAGTGGGGCCCCATGAAATCGCTGGGAGTGAGGTGGACCTTCTTAAGGACACCATGTGTCATTACCTTGGTGGGCGAAAACTGTGTTGTGGGCCCGGAGGGTAAGGAAATCGAATTTTTGGAAGTCCGGGGTTGGAGAGGGAAGCGAGTATGAGAGCCTCGAGGACTGAAACCCTGAAACTCGAAGTCGTGAAGTCACGAAGTCCCAAAATCTTTGAAGACAGAAGAACCATAGCAGATTTTAATCGTTGGATGTTGGGTAAACGTGGATCGTTGATCCACCCGATTTATGCGAATTCGGTAAATCAAAAATCCAGGAGATAGATGTGTGTGCCTTAAACTCTTTGAAGGTGGAAATCCCAAGTAGCACCTAGTATTCTAGCATTTGGTCACGACCTTTGGTTACGAGGGTAGGGAGAAAGAGGGAACTATCACCCGAAAATTATAGAGCCGAGAAGAACTCGGAAAATTTGTGAAGTCGAAGCGTTTTCTTAAATCGGAATGGTTTTGAATGTGTGGAATTTGCTAAGGATGACGAACTGAAAAATCCCTGTTGTCTACACGTGTGTTTGCAGAATCTTAGCAAGTGCCAGAACCGAATAGGGTTGTCGTTGAGTGAAGAGAATGAAAGAGGTGTGAATTGCCTCCAATTCAGAGAACAAAAGAGAAGGAAGGAATGTCAACTTGGGAGTCGAAGGATCAAACACTAATGGGAAAGGAAAAGAGATGGATTAGGAAGGACATATGATGAAAATCATTGAAGGATTGCAGAGAGATGCCCAGGCTCGCCGAGCTGATAGCCGAAAGATCATGAAAGTCAGGGATAGGCAGGGTGAATTCAACTTAAGGATGTTGAAGATTTTGGAAAGAATAGAAAAGAAATTGAAAAAGGAGAGTGACTCAAGCAAGACAGAGAGTCGCAGGATCCCTGAGAGGAAAAGAAGATCAAGGAGTGTCAATAGACATCGTCGTCGCTCCCCAAATCATTCCAGTAGGAAATCACACAGTAGTTCAAGCCCATCTCCTACCAGAAAGCACAAGAGATCTTTGATGGATGAATTGAAAGGGGAAATGAACAAGATCAAGCCTCCAACGTTCGATGGAGAACATAAGAAGGAGGAAGATGCCGAAACTTGGTTGCTAGGTATGAGAAAATACTTTCAACTGCAAAATTATTCCTCTCATGTAGATGGCAGGATTGCCATGTATCAACTAAAGGGAAAGGTATCCATGTGGTGGGATAAACTTGTGCAGGTGCAACACATCAGGGAAAGGGACATCACATGGAAAGAATTCAAGAGGTATTTCGAGAGGAAATACTTAACTAAAAGATATTATGACAGAAAGATGAAAGAGTTCTTTGAACTCAAGCTGGACAACAAGACCATTGATGAGTATGAACAAAAGTTTTTGGAATTACTGAAGTATGTTCCATTCATCAAAGATGAGTCTGTCAATATTCAGAGGTACCTGAGTGGATTACCGCCTCCTATTGGGGATAAGATTCAGTATGATGACCCAAAGACTATGGAAGAAACGATAAGAAGAGCAAAGTGCTTATTTGAACAACAAAGAGAAAACCCTACCTTTTGGAAGGCTTGGGATGACCAGAAAAAGTTCAAGAAAGAACAGAGGCAGAAGGGAAATAAACCACCCTTTTTCAAAAACAGTCCTCAAGAACAACCATCTCTTAGAGAGCCCAGGAAGGTTGAAGTGAGTGGGAAAATGTCAAGGCTGCCACTTATGGAATGTTGGGGTTGTAAAGAAAACCATAGGTATAGAGATTTCCCCCATAGAAATGATAAAGTAAGAGTTCTCCACAATGTTCAACAAGTTGAAATAGTGGAGGACATAGGCAGTAGAATTCCAAGGATCTACGCAGCCCTGGACAACAAGCAAGCTGAGTATTAGTCGCACATGATTGAAGTAGAAGGTATGATAAAAAACCAACCATTTACTATTTTAGTTGATTCAGGGGCTAGCCATAGTTATATAGACCCTAGAGTGGTAGAAAGTTTGCATTTCATAAGAAAAAAACATGAAAAGTCTTGGTTAGTGCAGCTAGCTACAGGAACCAAGAGGAAAGTCACAGAGTTAGTCAAGTCCTATCCTGTAGACATGAATGGACTAAGCACGAAGGCCGATTTGAACATTCTGCCATTAGGCTCTTATGACTGTCTAATTGGGATGGACTGGTTGGACCAGCACCATGCCATCTTGGACTATTAGAACAAGGCCTTCACTTGCTTAGATGAAGAAGGGAATCAGAGAGCCTTCCAAGGAATTCCTAGAGCTGTTACTGTTAGAGAAATCTCAGCAATGCAACTGAAGAAGTGCTATAGAAAAGTCTGTCAATTATTTGTAGCCCAAGTGGGGGAAACACCTAAGGATAAGGTGCCAAGTATTGAGGATCATGAGGTACTTAAAGAGTTTGAATATGTATTCCAGGAAGTACCTGGACTACCTCCGAAAAGGGATATCGATTTCGTTGTAAACTTGATGCCTGGAGAAGCTCCAGTGTCAAAGGCTCCGTACAGGATGAGTGCGCCAGAACTGAAAGAGTTATAGCTGTATCTTGAAGAACTTCTGAAGAAGGGGTATATACGCCCAAGCGTTTTGCCTTGGGGTGCCCTGGTCCTATTCATAAAGAAGAAGGATGGAACACTGATATTGTGCATCGACTTCAGGCAATTGAACAAAGTAACGGTGAAGAACAAGTATCCTCTGCCGAGGATTGATGATCTCTTCGATCAGTTGAAGGATACAAAGATCTTTTCGAAAATAGATCTAAGATCGGGATATCACCAAGTAAGAATAAAAGATGGAGTCATCAACAAGACCGCCTTTAGAACAAGGTATGGTCAAATGCACCTGTTGTTTTTATGAGCTTGATGAATGGAGTATTCAGGGACTATCTAGACAAGTTTGTCATCGTCTTCCTGGATGACATTCTAGTGTATTCTAGGACCGAAGAAGAACATGAAAAACATTTGAGGATGGTGTTGCAGGTGCTAAGAGAGCACCAACTATATGCCAAGCTGAGCAAGTGCTCATTTTATCAGGAACAGATCCATTACTTGGGACATATTATCTCGAAGGATGGGATAGCGGTAGACCTTGAGAAGATTGAAGCCATTAGAGAATGGTCAGCGCCAAGGAACGTAACGAAAGTTAGATCCTTCATGGGATTGGCTAGTTATTACAGAAGGTTCATCACAGGGTTTTCCAAGATAGCTCACCCTATCACTTCCTTACAAAGAAAGGGGAAACAGTTTCATTGGGCAGAGGGATGTGAGGAAAATTTCCAGCGATTGAAGCAACTGTTAACCAGTGCTCCAATCCTGAGGATTGCAGATCCAAATGCATATTTCATAGTATGCACTGATGCATGCAAAGAAGGACTGGGAGGGGTCCTCAGTCAGAACAGATTCATAATCTGTTATGAGTCCAGGAAATTAAAAGAGCATGAGAAGAACTATGCAACCCATGACTTGGAGTTGGCAGCCATAGTTCATGTTCTAAAGAAATGGAGGCATTACCTCATGGGAAGGAGGTTTGAAATCAGAACAAACCATAAAGGTCTGAAATATTTGTTTGATCAACCAACCTTAAATACTAGACAAAGTAGGTGGCTAGAATTTCTGTGTGAGTATGACTTCGAGATCAAACATATCAAAGGAAAGGAGAATAAAGTGGCTGATGCACTCAGCACGAGGGTGCATGAATTACATGCTACAACCATTAACATGTATCAGAATGATATTAAAAGTAGAATTATGGAGGCTGCAAATGTGGATCTGCAGTACAGAGAATTGGTAGCCAAGCTACAGCAGGGTAAGATGCCATAGAATATGGAAATTTATAAATTGGAAACAGATGGAATACTTCTGTACAAGAACATAATTTTTGTACCCAATGTCCAGTGCTTGAAACAAATGATTTTGCAGGAGATGCATAATGTGCCTTATGCAAGGCACCCTGGATATCAGAAAACAGTAGCAGTGGTCAAGAGCCATTACTCTTGGCTGGGTATGAAGAGAGAGATCGCTGAATACATCACCAGATGTATGGAGTTCTAGAAAGTTAAAGCTGGGCATAGGCACCCAGCAGGGTTGCTGCAACCTTTACCCATTCCTGAGTGGAAGTGGGAAGTAGTAATGACGGATTTTATTACGGGATTGCCCAGAACAACCAAGCTGCATGATTCAATCATGGTGGTGGTGGACAAGATTACAAAAGCTGCCCATTTTATTCCAGTGAAAACTACTCACAAGGCAACAGATGTTGCTGATATTTTCATAAGGGAAGTGGCACGATTACACAGAATTCCTAGAACGATTGTGTCCGACAGAGACCCGAAATTCACCTTGAATTTCTGGAAAGGATTGTTCAAAGGATTTAGAACGAATCTGAACTTTAGTACAACTTATCATCCTGAGTCTAATGGACAAACAAAGAGGGTGAATAGACTAATAGAAGACATATTGAGAATGTATGTGGTGGACAAACCATAAAGATGGGAAGACTACTTGCACTTGGTAGAATTCGCCTACAATAATGGGTATCATGCATCGTTGAAGATGAGCCCATTTGAAGCACTTTATGGAAGAAAGTGCAATACTCCAGTGAGCTGGGATAATCCAGCTGATAGAACAGTAGTTGGGCCAAAGTTGCTCAAGGAGATGGAGGACCAAATGATAAAAATTAAGCAAAATTTGAAAGATGCCCAGGACAGGCAGAAAAGTTATGCTGATAAGAATAGAATCCATAGAGATTTCAAAGTGGGTGATCATGTTTTCTTGAAAGTGAAAGCTAACAGGGGTTCCCTAAAATTGGGAAGTTGCACCAAGTTGGCAGCTAGATTTTGTGGGCCATTTGAAATCCTGGAAAGGATTGGGCTAGTTGCATATATTCTTGCATTACCTGCATCCATGAATGTACATAATGTGTTTCATGTTTCATTGCTTAAGAAATATATACCAGATGCTAATCATGTTATCGATTGGAATGTGATTCAGGTGGAACAAGAAGGTGTCCTGCAAGTGTATCCTGTGCGCATATTGGACAAGAAAAACAAATAGCTTTGGAATCGAGCTATAGGGATTGTAAAGGTCCAGTGGACTTGGTACGGTCTTGAGGTCGTGACATGGGAGAATGAAGATGTTATGCGGGCAAAGTACCCACATCTTTTTGAAAATTTTGAAAAGCTTGCAGATGCAGTGTAAAGTTGCACTGAGGACAATGCAAAAATAAGGGGAGGGGATTGTAATGTCCCCAAGGCCGAGCCCTGTTGTAAATCATATCTATGAAGTATAAAGCTTGTTTATGAACTGTAATTCAAGTTTATAAGGTTGGTGAGCCAAGTCATATAAGCTAGTGGGCTTATGTGTTATTAGGCTAGGGAGCCTAAGTGTTGAAGGCCAAGAGCCTGATTTTTGTACATGTAATTATGCACAGTATTAATAAAAAACATCTTTGCATGCAGACTGACCACGATGAATGAGTGATGGGGGACTAAGCATCCACAAATCCTGGGTAAGGGAGAGGGGGATGAGAGGTTGGAAGAGGGGCTAAGCTGAGGGGGCTTAAACCCTTGAGAATAATATTAAATTATTACTATTCCAAAGCTGTGTAAATGTGATGTTTTATCCTAAGTTCTTTGGAAGGGAGAGTGACTTCCAAATGGGAAGGAACGAGCTGCATGGGTGACAAGTGTCAACCCAAGCACATGTAGTTAAAACTGTTGAGTTGAGCCATGATGGGGGTTCCTCCTCGATTCTACCGTTGACTGTCTGAACCGGGAATCCTGTATGACCTCTGCAAGAATACCCTCACGCAACTCTGAAACCAAAAATGTCTGTGTTGATTTCTGGAGGAGAGGGTACACCCTCTGTCAAAACCGTCAAGTCTGTGTTCGATCTTCACGTGGATTTCTTATCACGCATCCCCGAAACCAAGAATCATGAGTCTGTTTTGTATGGATGGTTGGGAAAACCGAATGTCTTGTAATTGTTGAGCCTGGTTGGGTTGAAGCATCTGTCTGTCATCTATTTGGGAAACCCATGTTTGTTGTCCCATTTGACTGTGGTGGCCATGCAGTTCTTGGCTGGGTGTGGTTTGCTGCTGTTGTATGTTCGTTGTTGAGCCTTGTTTTTTTTCTGCTTTGTACAGGAATGAGATTAAGGAAACGGGTTGTATGACCTGTGTGTAACCTCTCTCCAGGTGAGGGAGGTGATTGTTGTTGAAGAGGCGGCTTTTACCAAGCCTGTGAGTGAATCTCTCCAGGTGAGAGAGTGCGTGGAGGAAGGAGAGAACTCTTGGAAGGAACCCTATAGCTGCCACAGAGCTCGGAGATTTCCAGTTTGGTCTGTTGCTGAAGCCCAAGGAAAGGGAGGTTAGCAGCTGAAGGATTGTCTAAGTGATAGAGAAGGTGTATACTCCTAGGGTGGGACATGCATGTGGGGAAGGAGAGTCTGTGGGCAGTGGGCATAAGTGGTTCCTGGGAGAGAATCCTCCTTCTTTTACATGTATTCTTCTTGTAAACCTTACCTAGCCTAGGATTCCTTACTCGATGGAGCTTAGTCCCAGCTTGGGGGTGACCTACTGCTGAGAGTGATGAGCAACGTGGTCTAAGGATGGGAGGTTCATGGAAGATCTACACGCAGTTGGTGGTGCGTGACAGTTTCAAAGATAAGTGTCACTATGTTTTGTAATTCTGTAATTAATTAAATTGCATACCTGTGATTCTTGCAATATTATCACGTATTTTGTTGTGCATATGAATTATTGTTATTTCCATTAACTTTGAAATGCTAGAGTAATTCTGTGTTTAACTGTAATTAAGCGTTTTAAGTTCATTAGAATGCATAATGTGTTACATAAGTGTTTTTCCGCGTAGTAGCATTGGCCCGACTATGGGGTTGATGGCCAGGGGCGTTACAGTCCCCATGATCTTGAAAACCAATTAAGAATCCTCAAGGATTTTTTCTCCAATATGGGTATGACTGTTAATAATGATAATACTAAGGTCATGATTATTAAATCCAATAAGATCCCTTATGATACCTTTGTATATGAAAACAACAACTTGGAGGAAATGACTTCATACAAATATCTTGGAATTGATATTCACCACAAGCTCAATCTGAATTATAACATTGAGAAAAGGGTTATTGGGGGATGGAAAACTTATTATGGGCTTGAAAACAATTGTAAATTAGCTGATATTTGGAGTTGGGATAAGAAGAAACTCCTCTTTGAGACTCTTGTTACACCTGTTATTGTTCATGGATGTGAAGTCAAGGGTTTTAGTATCTCTCGTGAATCTTGGAGAAAGATAGAGAAAATACCAAAGAATTTTATAACCTATAATCTCAAAATTAAAGGAAATACGTGTGGACGCTCCTGTGCAGACCTGATGCCCAACATGTGGACAAAAGTACACCCCTGTCTACAACATCCACGGTTGCCCGAGCTCGCTTATGGAGTAAAGCCTCCAGGTTTATGTTCTTTGTTTCTCTCGTTGCAGTTTAATGTTTTTTTATTTCTCCTGGTGTAGACTAGATGGTCATAGTGACCAATTCCATATTGTCCATATAGTTTTGTTTATACAGTTTGGCCATACATTTTTTTTTACTCAATTTTGTTCATACAGTTTTAGCTCACGCAATGATTCGTCAAACTCCGAGTCTTTAATGGCAGACACCTGTTCCGGTTTCTCTTTTGTGGAAGAACAGGTGGCTAACACTTGACATTGTATATATAACAGTCGATATTAATACAAGTACTTTCTTTTTATGTACAAAAAAAATATTAGCTTAATATTATTTATAAGTTATTAAAATATAATAACATATACATATTAATAATATAATAATATTTTCTTATATTTAAAAAAAAATAGTAACAAAATTATATAAGATTCATAATATTATTATTTATAAGTTATTAAAATATAATAACCACTATCAACTCAAGGGAGGTTAGCATAAATATGCTCGGTCTTGGCTAAATTATTGAGGAATCATGAAAGATACCATCTTGCATAATAAATATACTATTATAAAAAACATGAAATCAAAATTTAAGGAGAAAATGTGGTGTGATAAAGAGTTAGAGTATAAAAGAAAATTAAGGTATTATAAGGATGTAATCAACCCTAATCTAGAAGATCAAAATTATCTATCTATTTTGCCAAGTGCAAAGAAAAAAATAAGCATTGCTAAGATAAGAAAAAATTCTCACGAGCTCCATAGTGAAGTTGAGCATTGGTCAATTCCTAAAACGCCATGGGATGAAAGAGTGTGCCACCTTTGTGACAC
This sequence comes from Picea engelmannii, assembly GCA_009831015.1. Classification (NCBI taxonomy): domain Eukaryota; kingdom Viridiplantae; phylum Streptophyta; class Pinopsida; order Pinales; family Pinaceae; genus Picea; species Picea engelmannii. Next base: position 115,296 of record ML785730.1, read on the forward strand.
TAAGAAGGTTGAATATGAAAATCACTTTCTCTTAGATTGTCTAGCCTATAGCCATATTAGATCTCATTTTCCAGATATTTGTCACACTACCAACCTTCCTAACCTCTTAAATCAACAAAATTATGGTGATCTTGGAAGGCTTCTCTTAATGCTTTTTGAGCACAAAAACAAAATTCTAAAGAATTGCAAGTAATCACTCACCCTCTTAAGGTCCGATAAACCAATTCAGTCTTAGTAGATGTTAATCATCATCATCATTATCATAACATTGACAAGTTAGTGATATAATAATATTTTCTTCCTATAAAATTAGCTTAATACTATTTATAAGTTATTAAAATATAATAACATCTACATATTAATAATATAATAATATTTTCTTCCTATAAAATTCATAATATTATTTAAAAAAAAATATAGTAATGGTTACATGACAAGTTTTAAAATACAATAACATCATCAATACAATTAATGCTTTAATATTAAATTTAATATTTTTCTCTATAAGATTTTCAATATTATATTCGATTGTAAAAACATCATCAATACAATTAATGCTTTAATATTAAATTTAATATTTGTTCTCTATAAGATTATCAATATTATATTCAATTGTATGTTAGACAAGTTTTAAAATACAATAACATTATCAATATAATAATAAATGCTTTAATATTAAATTTAATATTTCCTCTCTATAAGATTATCAATATTATATTAATTATATGTTAAAAATATTATATTAATAGACGATCTACATTTTTTCCTCGACAAGTTTCAAGTTTTAAATTACAATAACATCATCAATACAATAAATGCTTTAATATTAAATTTAATATTTGTTCTCTATAAAATTATCAATTTTATATTCAATTGTATGTTGGACAAGTTTTAAAATACAACAACATTATCAATATAATAATAAATACTTTAATATTAAATTTAATATTTACTCTCTATAAGATTATTAATATTATATTCAATTATATGTTTAAAATATTATATTAATAGAATGTTATTTATCAGCCCCGGATGGGGTGACACGTTGCACCCATGTGCCACGTCCCACAAGGCCTGGTCAAACCATAAATAAGGGTGGTCGGCTCCCATCCCCTCGACATTCAGAATGGGAGCCAACCATAAATGCAAGCCCGTAGCCATGAGACCTTTCACTCACACGAACATCCAAGCGACCATCGGATTCAATGTTCAGGAGGTGGTCATGGAAGTCATCTCATTGCACCCTCCGATTTTTATCTACCTCTGCATCTACCTTCCTCATTCTATTTTTGGCTTGCACCAGGCTAGCAATCTAGAGCTTGGGAGTGGCCATTACTACATCCACCAGGAATTCTCCATTATCTTCAGCCTTACGATAGGACCAGGGAAAGCCACGTTGTGGCCCAGCCTGATACACCCTGGTTGCAAGGCAGAAATGAATGCAAAAACTGGAGCTTTCACTCTCAATTGATTGCACCCAAAAATCTCGGCTTGCTCACAACGATGATAGAGAAAGAATGACCTGGTCGCCTCCATAATTTTTGGTGGAGGAGGTCTGTAATGTTCCTGACTTGGCTAGTCTAGGAAACACTGCTAATGTGTGTGTAGGATCAAAGGTTTAGAGCATATAAATGATCATACAAATAATAAACATGAAAAAGGAATGCAAAGTTTGTATTGTGATATCTCTGTGGATTACAAAATGGCCGAATGAAGATGAATAAACTGACAATACTCGACTAGATCAACAGACAAAGGATCTTAGCCAGAATACAAATAAGAAACTGTGGCTGAATAAAATAACAACACTCGGCTATATCAAAAGACAAAAGGATCTTAGCCAGAATACAAATAAGCAACTAAAAGATAATACCTAGAATATGGGAGCACCGCGGAATCAATGAAGAATGATGGAAGACCTGGATGATCTTCCCGGTGACTAGGGTGTGTCTTTCAACACCGAAATCAACCAACTGGTGTCTTCCTCCTGGAATACATTGAACTATATCTCCTGAGATACGCCTCTTCTCCTCAATGACAAATCATAATTTGCATAATGATGAATTAGGTCGCTGACCCTTCCTTTATAGCTTTCCAAAACCCTAAATCATGCTGAAACCCTAATTCGTTGTTGATTTCCAAAACCCTAAATCATGCTGAAACCCTAATTCACTGTTGACTTCTATTTTTAGCTCATAATGACTTAAAAGTGCTTTTAACCCTTTTTAGCTCAATGATACTTTCTGAATATAACACCTGTGATTGGAGTGACCTCTAGTAACCCTGTTTACCCCTCTTTGGCCTTGGCTATAATCTAACGGGGCGGTTTAGACCATTAAGCCTCCTCTTCTAGAGCTCCTATTTGGAAAGGGACATTACAGTCCTCCCTTCCCGAAATTGCTTGTCCTCAAGCAATACCAGTCCAGGGTACTGCAACACCTGCTCGCTCTCCCAAGTAGCGTCCTCTACTGGAAGCCCTCTCCATATGATCAAACACTCTTTGATGACCCTGCTCCTTAGTTTCCACTCCCGGAACTCCAAAACCTCCTCCGGAACTAACTCCAACTGTCCCTCCTCATCCAACAGGGAAGCTCCTCTGATGTTTTAATGAATTGTCCCACTGCCTTTTTGAGGCAAGGAACACGTTATGAATCTTTCTCCCCTCTGGAAGCTCTAGCTCATAAGCAACCTCGCCTACTCAGCGCATGATCCTGTAAGGAACATAAAATCTGGGCTTGAGCTTCTCGGCCCCACTCTTCTTTAGAGATGACTATCTGTAGGGTTGGAGTCTCAAGAAAACCAAATCTCCAACCTCAAAGCTGCGCTCTATCCTGTTCCTGTTCGCACTTATCTTCTGTCGGTTTTGTGCCATCTACAGGTTTTCTTTCAACAACTTGAGAATCTCCTGACTCTCTATGATCCAATCCTTGGCCTTGGGAGCTCTGCTCTCCTCGAAGACCAAGTCTACCAAAGTGGGAGCATCATATTCGTACAATGCTCAGAAGGTTTTCATACCAATGGACATGTGGAAGGTGGTGTTGTAGCAATGTTCTCCTAAATGTAACCACTTTACCCACGTTCTATGATGTCCTCCTACATAGTTCCTCAAATACCCTTCAACCCACTTGTTGACAATCTCAGTCTGCCCATCTGTCTGAGGGTGATAGCTGGTGCTAGGTGTCAACTCTATCCCCACCAACCGAAACAACTCTCTCCAAAATGTCCCTATGAACCGACTGCCCCTGTCACTGACGATGTTCTTCGACAACCCATGAAGTCTGAAGACCTCCCTGAAGAAAAGATCGACTACCTGAACTGCGCTGTACTCTATCGGTATGGCGTATAAGTGAGAAAACTTGGTCAATCTGTCGACCACTACATAGATATAGTCCTTACCTTGGACCTTGGGTAGATCCGTGATGAAGTCCATAAATATACTCTCCCATTTATGCTCTAGAATGGGGAGTGGCTGAAGTAGCCCTGCTGGAAGAGCATGCTCTGACTTGTTCTGCTGGAAAGTCACACACTCACCGATGTGTCTCATAACGTCTTGTTTGAGGCCCTTCCATGAGAAACTCTCTTTGATCTGTCTGTAGGTTTTGAAAAACCCCTGATGGCCTGCTAGAGGTGAATCATGAACTACGGTGAGGATCTTTTTCTTAAGCACTGAATCTGGCACCAAGTAGATTCTATCCTTGTAAAATATGACATCGTCAATGACCCTATATTGGTCATCCTGTATCTGCCCATCCATCACCTCACAAGTGAACTTGTTCTTGGAATATTCCACTAACAAGTGGGATTTCCAA
>ML785730.1:131657-170814 GCA_009831015.1 Picea engelmannii
TCTGCTATAAATTCAAACTGTCATTTACATTCATTGATCTCTTCCTGCAGGTCCATTTACAACACATATTCATACTTATGAGTTTTTGCCATAGTCCTTGGCCAGTTCAGTTATATTTACAATCTGGAGGAAACAGGGTGTTATAGGGAAGCTGCTCCTCTGCTGGTGTTGAATCCTCTTCTAAACTAGTGGATCTCGGAAGAGGCCATCCAACTCCCTCTGGAGAATTTTCTCTTCACTGGACTAGAGCCTCCAGTTATCCTCCTTGGGGATGAAATTTAGGCAGATACAGGGGTAAACAACATGGCTTCACTAGTGGAGTATTTCCCCATTTGTTACATTGAGGAGGAAATCCCGGATGAGTACCTCCAAATGGCCTAGAATGAATTACGCTCGGAGGAGCTCACTCCACTCACAGTCTCATAATGAAAACTAGGGAGAACAGGGACGGGAGCAGAAGGCAGGGTTGAGGAGCGGAGCGTGACAATGGGACACCCAAAGGATGTGATGGATGGTATGTGGGATGCAGCAGAGGATGCACACTAGGAGGATGCGATGGATGGGCGCACATCGAAGGAGGATGATGAGGTCCTCACACCACCTCCTATTCCAACACCCTCAAATAAGTGGTGTGTCCCTCCACCCTTCTTCCACCCAGAGTAGCTCGATTTGGTGCTCGATTTGAGGCACCAGATGGAAGACCAGGCCTATCGTGGTGCACTCATGAGCCAACACATAGACATGCTCTATGAGGCTCTCTTCGACATGCCAGGAAAGAAAAGGTGTCCGACGTGCGCAAGACTCTATGCCATGCCATCTCGGTGTGAGATGCCCAATGATGACCCTAACAATGAAGACCTCAATGGGTAGCAACGTGGCTAGATTTTCCTTCTGGTTTTGGTTAGTTTCTCAACTCCGGTTGGGGGTTATGTCTGTTAAAACTCCTCTTTTATGTTTAGTTGTTTTTTTAGTTTCAGTTGTCATGGACAATTCTGTAGATTATGGACCGCCACTTGTCTTGGTTTCCTTTGGGTAGGGTAGATGTCTGTCTTCCTATTTTGACATAGTCATCCAGGGATGCCAATTTTTTTTGGTTTCCTCTTTTTGGTGGAACAAATGCTAGCCCAAGGTCAACTGTATAGTTTGTTATGATATAATATAAAGGATCCACTCTCTCTCTTTTACTTAAAAAAAAAGAATGTTATCTATCAGTGTAGATTCAAACGGTGAAAACCTTATTTTAGTGAAAAACTTGAGAAAAGGTTTCCACTTTAATGGATTTGATTTCTCTCAATATTCAATTATATGTTGGATGAGTTTTAAAATACAATAACATTATCAATATAATAATAAATGTTTTAATATTAAATTAAATATTTCCTCTCTATAAGATTATCAATATTATATTCAATTATATGTTAAAAATATTATTTACAACACAAAACTTGAGAAAAGGTTTCCACCTTAATGGATTTGATTCCTCTGGATATTCAATTATATGTAATATTCTATTCAATTATATGATAAAAATATTATATTAATAGAATGTTATTTATCAGTGTAGATTCAAATCACTTGAAGTGAAAACTTTATTTTAGATTGCAAAATTTGAGAAAAGGTTTCCACCTTAATGGATTTGATTCTTCTGGATATTCAATTATATATTGGACAAGTTTTAAAATACAATAACATTATCAATATAATAATAAATGATTTAATATTAAATTTAATTTTAGAGTGCAAAACTTGAGAAAAGGTTTCCACCTTAATGGATTTGATTCCTCTAGATATTCAATTATATGTTGGACAAGTTTTAAAATACAATAACATTATCGATATAATAATACATGTTTTAATATTAAATTTAATATTTCCTCTCTATAAGTTTATCAATATTATATTTAATTATATGTTAAAAATATTATATCAATAAAATGTTATCTATCAGTGTAATTCATCTCAATCTATCATGCACCAAGGGAGATCAAATACTAGAGGTGAGGAGTATTCACTAGAGGTGAAAACTTTATTTTAAAGTGCAAAACTTGAGAAAATGTTTCCACTTTAATGAATTTAATTCCTATATGTTGGAAAAGTTTTAAAATACAATAACATTATCAATATAATAATAAATCCTTTAATATTAAATTTAATATTTCATCTCTATAAGATTATCAATATTATATTCAATTAAACATGTGAAAAATATCATATTAATAGAATGTTATTTATCAGTGTAAATTCAAATCACTTGAGGTGAAAACCTTACTTTAGAGTGCAAAACTTGAGAAACTATTTCCACCTTAATGGATTTGATTCCTGTTGATATTCAATTATATGTTGGACAAGTTTTAAAATATAATAACATTATCAATATAATAATAAATTCTTTAATAATAAATTTAATATTTCCTCTCTATAAGATTATCAATATTATATTCAATTATATGTTAAAAATATTATATTAATAAAATGCTATTTATTAGTGTAGATTCATCTTAATCTATCATGTACCAAGGGAGATTAAATACTAGAGGTGAGGAGTATTCACTCGAGGCGAAAACTTTATTCTAGAGTGCAAAACTTGAGAAAAGGTTTCCAATTTAATGGATTTGATTCCTCTAGATATTCAATTATATGTTGGACATGTTTTAAAATACAATAACATTATCAATATAAAAATAAATTCTTTAATATTAAATTTAATATTTCCTCTATATAAGATTATCGATATTATATTCAATTATATGTTAAAAATATTATTTAGAGTGCAAAATTTGAGAAAATGTTTCCACCTTAATGGATTTGATTCTTCTCGATATTCAATTATATGTTGGACAAGTTTTAAAATATAATAACATTATCAATATAATAATAAATGCTTTAATATTAAAGTTAGGATTATCAATATTACATTCAATTATATGTTAAAAATATTATATTAATAGAATGCTATTTATGAGTGTAGATTCATCTTAATCTATTATGCACAAGGGAGATCAAATACTCAAGGTGAAAACCTTATTTTAGAGTGCAAAACTTGAGAAAAGGTTTCCACCTTAATGGATTTGATTCCTCTAGATATTCAATTATATGTGGACAAGTTTTAAAATACAATAACATTATCAATATAATAATAAATGTTTTTATATTAAATTTAATATTTCCTCTCCATAAGATTATCAATACTATATTCAATTATATGTTAAAAATATTATATTAATAGAATGTTATTTATTAGTGTAGATTCATCTTAATCTATCATGCACAAGGGAGATCAAATCACTCAAGGTGAAAACCTTATTTTAGAGTGAAAACTTGAGAAAAATTTTCCACCTTAATGGACTTGATTCCTCTAGATATTCAATTATATGTTGGACAAGTTTTAAAATACAATAACTTTATCAATATAATAATAAATGCTTTAATACTAAATTTAATATTTCCCCTCTATAAGATTATCAATATTATATTCAATTATATGTTAAAAATATTATATTAATAGAATGTTATTTGTGTAGATTCATCTTTATCTATCATGCACTAAGGAAGATCAAATCACTCGAGGTGAAAACCTTATTTTAGAGTGCAAAACTTGAGAAAACGCTTACACCTTAATGGATTTGATTCCTCTCAGTGCATGATAGATCCTGAGTTAATATGGATTTACATTGATTCTAGTGGCCGACAACAACATGAAATTTTTAGATGATCATCATTATGTACATGTATATGTATTAGATGAATTTGATCCTTTCAAATTTACTAAGTATAATCTAAAATCATTTTTTCAATGAGAAAATAAATTTAACCTCGGAAACTAAACAAAACATTACTATATTTACATCATTATGAATCTGAATAATAACAAAGTAACAATGTTTAGTGATAAGACACTGAATAATTACAAAATGAAACGATTAAGATATTGAATAACACATATAGTACATCATATCATTAAGAAGTGATATGAGTAACATATTGAATAACTCACACATTACATAGTAATTGATCTCATTGTTCCTTTACAGTTTCTCTTAGACACATCCACACACTTTCCCATATTTTCACATTGACCGTATGGAAATAGAGGTTGAAATCCAAAATAGTGAAAATATTTAACTCGAGATATTGTAGTAAAAGTGAGACTTTGTCACTCTATATTTCTAATATTAAGAGTTTCCTTCTCTAATGGGACTTACTGATTGTTAATCCCCAAGCAAGTATCGATATAATTTGTCTATTATTACCTATTTCAATAGGTACAATAGGAATAGTCTAAGGGAATAATTAATCCCATGGAACTCCCACAAAGTTATCAAATCTTACTAAAACATATGTGGGAGGTTCATGAGGAGGTGTTCCAGGATTTTAGACAATATTTTCAACTACCCCAAGGGCAACATTGACAAGTCTTACATTAGTCGATAAGTTTGAAGCATAACCCTAGTTCCAACAAGAATAAGTAGCTCATTGTCCATTTTTTACTCATCTAATTCCATGGAGTTTCAACTTGTGTAATACTTGCAAGAAACAAAGGTTGAAACCCTAGATTGATATGGTTTTGAGATGAAAATGTATGATTGGTACCCTTTCTTATACATCTTGTACACATTGAACATATATTAGTAGTCACCACTTGAATTTCGGGATATGAATCCTCACACACATGACACATTTTAATATGACCCATTTTATCAATTCTTTAGTGAATTTTTTATGTGCAATAACTTTATCTTCATATGAAATCACTAGTACATTGGATTTTTTTCAAAGTTCATCATCATTTAGCACTATTGGTTGATGATTTTAGTGATTGGTGCTTGTTAGAAAATAGGTTTGGTTTTTTTCATCAACTTGTTGACACCTCTCCATTGTGTAATATTCCAAATATAAAATAGTATGCAGAACATAAATAATTAGCTAGAAATGATAGATAAACAATGATTTAACTAGAACAATACTACAATAATACCAAAATAATACCGGAATAACAGTAGAAAGAGCACTTTGATTACTAAGAGAAACGTTCACCTACCTATTCAAGGGGGAAACTTCCAGTAGAGCAGAGCTCTATTACAAGAATATCCAAGATAAAACTTCTCATACCCTCTACTCCTATTTATACTAAATATTTCTATCCAAAAGAACAATCTAGAGGGAGATCCTTCTAAAAGCAGAAGCTTCTATTAGGTCTTCTTACATTTGAATTATTCTTCCTTATTTACAGGCCTTATTAATATTGACCTTTATTACATGGAAATATATTATTATACCTACGTGAGGGATTAGGTCCCTAACATGTCCTCCCCCTTAAAAACAACCTTGTCCTCAAGGCTTGAGATGATGAAATTGCTACAGAATGGTAGCTGGTTCCCAAGTGGCATCTTCTAGACTTGTGTCTTTCCACTGGACTAACACTTCCTTAATGGTGCGCTGACGCAGACGACACTCATGCTGGTACAAAACTTGATCCAGGTGGATATTGGTGGCCACCCACCTATTCCAACTGACTCCTCATGTCTGTTTTTTTCTTCATGACATTTTTTTGTACTACTTCGTAATTGTGGGTTCTATAATTCTGGGGTTTTCTTAAGCCCCACATATCCTCTAGGTGGATATGGGTGGCCTCTCACCTAATCCAACTAGATTATTTTGTATGTTTTCATGTCAGCACATCTTGTTGTACTTCCAGGGTTGTTTTGGGTACCTAAACATTGTTTTTTTGGCTCGCCACAATCAAACTGTAGATGGAGTTAGAGTTTGATGATGGAATGTGTATTTCTCTAAAATACCTTTTCAACGGGCTATCACGTGCCTAAAACAGAGGTTGTATGCAAACGTTACGACCTTGGGAAGTTGAGGTACCAAATTACACCAACTTACCCATAGGGCCCACATGACTTTTGGTGTTTCACCTTATAGGGTTAGGTTTTTGGATGTCTAGGGTTTTGAAATTCATGAGTAATATCAAAAAGGCCTCTGGAGCCTCATTTTAATCCATTCCTCCCAGATGGATGCACATAGCAGCCACATCTCTTCTCAGAGATAGCTACCACCATTCGAGCAAGTGTTTCAGTTATGCAGTTTTACAGTTTCAACCTATTTCATTATTTAATAAAAGATATTGTTCATTGGATATTTGTGTTATTCTTCATATATTTGTGTTTATTATATTCATTTCATTAATCAATTCGTTTTACTCCTAAATCTGGATTAGTGGTATCATAGTGGTTTGATCTTCATTTATTTTTCTTCGTGCATGTCCCAAACAAGATCTGGGTACAAGAAGTTGGGACTCGAACCAATCGATCCATTACAATATCGATCGCGTCGAGCCCAACAAAAACCCATGGGGGACGAAAAGAAAGATTATGGATCAGGAGATCCTATTAAAATGTTTCTCGAGGAATCCATCGCACGACAAAGGAAAACAATGATGGATAACGTCACACAGATTCTTTGACATCTTCCCATAGCAGAAGCATCTTCATCAAACAACCATGCAATCTGCTTCAAAATACAGGTAAATTTTTATATTCCATTATTTGAAGGATTGATAGATGTGGATGTTGTAGATAAATGGTTGAATCAACTCGAAGGATATTTTTCGGTCCACAATTTTTCCAATAGGGAAAAGATCACTTTTTCACTCCTCAAGGCAATTCCCCATGTTAAAGACTGGTGGGATACTTAATCTAAGAAAAGGGTCGTGGAAGAATCTACAATGTTTGTGGTGGCCACTACATTGGATTCCTTCCGGGATTCCATTAAAGAACAATACTACCCTTTTGGAAGCTACGAGGACCAGTACACTAGATGGACCACCCTATGTCAAGAAAGGGACCATACAGTACCAGATTTCACCAATATTTTCCATACCCTACCCACCAAATTGGGTATCAAATACTCTGAGCATCATATGGTGCTCAAATACCATGACTTTTTGTATATACATTTAAATAGAAATGGAGTTCCTGGACATTGCCTCATTGGGAACAAATTATAGATACGTTGTCAAGAACAAGCAAAAATTTAAGAAGAAACGACGAGAGTTTGGATCTGCAAACCCCTCACAACCGAAGTAGGGAAAAGGCATCCCCAACCCACACAACAAGGGACCAAGTCGAGATGGTCTCCCTCAGGACAACCAGTCCAAGCCACAACACAAGAAGGGCAATGTGAAGACAAAGAAGGACATGAGAAATGGTGTGAGTACCATAAAATTCCTTGGCACAACACTGAAGAATGTCGCTTCAAGCAGTCCCTCATGGTCGAGCTGAAGGCTTCCGAGTCAGAGGCCGATTATGATTCTAAGTAAAATCCTAAAGGAGGGAAGCAAATTATTGATGTTGAACCCAGTGCCACTGTCGCTACCACCAAAGTCTGGCCAAGAGAACAAGAAGAACCAAAGGAAGGGGAACACCTCTTTCACTTGCATATGTGGGTCAAGGGGGCTCTAAAGCATTTCATTGTCAACAACGGTAGTCAGAAGAACCTGATTTCAACAGAGGTCATGAAGAAGATGGACCTTCCAACAACACCACACCCGCAACCCTACACCATCGGCTGGCTTCACCAAGGAAGAGATATCCAAGTTAGCCAACAATGCCTTCTTCCCTACAACATCAAGCCTTTCAAAGATGAGGTACTGTGTGATATTTATCCCCTTGAAGTTTGTGATGTTATTTTAGGAAAACCATATTTGTGGAAGCATCATGTTGTGTATGAGTCTAGACCCCGTAGTGTTATTATTACTTTGGGTAGACAATGTACATGATCCCAGAGGTAGTTCCACCCACTGCTATTTGTTTAATATATGCTAACCAATGTAGTAAGGCCATTTCAAAAATCGAGAAGTTCATCTTCTTTGTGATCCGTTCTCACAGTAAGCAGAAGGTCGCCGCCACTTCTGTGGCCTCTACACAATGCCTCTCTTTGCAGTAGAAGAAAGTGGACAGGATCGTGGAATAATACAGAGACATATTCTCCTCACCTATAGGGGTACCGACACACTTCCAAGTCAAGCATCCAATTGATCTGACCCCCGACACACCTCTACCTAATGGACCAGTCTATCGATGCTCGCTGATGGAGAATGACTAAATCAGGTGTCATATCCAAGATATTCTTCAAAAGGGTCACATCAGACCCAACTCCTCCCCTTGCGATAGCTCAATTGTATTAGCGCAGAAGAATGATGAGACTTGGCAACTCTGCATTTATTATAGAGCCTTAAACAAAATCACATCCAGGAACCACTACACCATTCCTAGGATTGATGACCTTCTTGACCAAATAAAGGGGGAAAATTTCTTCATTAATATTGACCTAAAGTATGGCTACCACCAGGTTCCCATTGAACCAACTGATGTATGGAAGACAACCTTCAATTCTAAAGAAGGTCTCTACGAATGGCTAGTCATGCCCTTTGGCTTAACAAATGCACCAACCACTTTCATGAGGTTGATGGATGATGTATTGAGACCCATCACCAACTCCTTTGTGGTATTATATTTGGATGACATCCTCATCTTCAGAAGAACGTGGGAGGAGCACATGCGGCATATTCAACAAGTTTTGAGCACTTTGCGACAGCACAAGCTTTATGCCAACTTGGAAAAATTCTCTTTTGGCATGAACAAGGTCCAATAATTGGGATACCTTGTTGATGAGAATGGAGTACATGTTGATCCAACTAAGATCCAAGTCATCCGTGACTAGCCAGCCCTGACCACACTGACTGATCTTTGGAGATTTTTGGGACTAGATAACTTCTACCAACGGTTCATGTTAGGATTCTCCCATATTGCATGGGATCTCAGCCAGGTGACCAAGGGAGGTGGTAGGGCCAAGTTCGTGTGGGGGAAGGAGGAACAATGAGCATTCGATGATCTGAAGCATCGCTTGTGCTCATCTCCAGTACTCTCCTTGCCCTATCTGCAACAACCATTCGAGATTGAGACTGATGCATATGACTATGTTGTGGGCACAATGCTCACTCAACATGAACATCCGGTGGCATGCCATAGTGAGACACTCTCTGATACTGTCCAGAAATACCCCACCTATGACCAGGAAACATATTCCATTGTACAATCCTGTCGTCAATGGAAACATTACATTCTAGCGAAAGAGGTGATAATACACAATGATCACAAGCCTTTGCAATCCATACATACACAGGGGAAATTACAGAATGACCGCCATCATAAGTGATCCACCTACCTGCAATAGTTCCATATCAACATCAAGTATAAGATAGGTATCTCCAATCATGTCGTTGACTGCCTCGGTCAGCCCATTGTGGCTTCACTCACCACTGTGCTCCATTCCTCTGGACATGAAGCATCTGACACTAGTACATATTGTAAAAATTTCAATGTTTTATTTGCGGCGTTATGGACAAAATTGGCCATATTGTCGAAAAATAAAGATTTTTTTTTTTTCCATATTGCCCGATAACGTCGCTATTTCCACGTTGACGTCTCTCTTTCCACGTTGTCGTCTCTCTTTCCATGTTATCATCTCTCTTGCCATGTTTTCCACATAGTCGTCTCTCTTGCCACGTTTGTGAAGATAGTTGTCGTAGTTGCGACGTATTGGAAACTAGGTTTTCCCCCTCCAATGGTCACCTAGTATTTTGACCAAGTCAAATTTTATTTGGTCAATTATTGTCGGAATTGTGATGTTATAAAATCTATAAATATGTTGCATTTTACAGATGTTGCGACAAGTTTTCTATAATAACAACACTTCAAAAAAGGTTTGTGGGTCTTCTCGGCTAGAGTACAACTATTAAAAGACATTGTACTAGGGATCTTCTCGTTTCATTTTAATTTTCTAATCAGTCTAATTTTAAAGGAAACAACTATTAAAAGACATTGTACTAGGGCTAGAGTACATGATGGGAAATAGTGACCTGTGAATGGGGCCAACGTTGAATTTTTTTCAAAATGTTTCTATATGACATCATACATCCTTGAGTCTTGAAACCCTCCCATACCATCAAGGCATGTGTCTAGTCTAACCATGTGAAATTTCGATGCATACAAGCACATATTGAAGAAATTTCAACGTTGGCCCCATTCACTTCTCACTATGCGGGGTCGGTGCATGACATTTTTGGTGGTTGAATTGGAACTTACATGACATTTCAATAGAGTTCCAACAAAGATTATATAGATGGAAACAATGACATTTGACAATGAGATGCCCATTATGAACATTGTTGCAAACATGGACGATCTCAAAGATTATGTGGTTGGGACATCATACATCCTTGAGTCTTGAAACCCTGCCATACCGTCAAGGCATGTGTCTAGTCTAACCATGTTAAATTTCAATGCATACATGCACATATTGAATAAATTTCAACGTTGGCCCCATTCACTGCTCACTATGTGGGGTCGGTGCATGAAATTTTTGGTGGTTGAATTGGAAGTTCCATGACATTTCAAGAGAGTTCCAACAAAGATTCTACGGATGGAAACAACGACATTTGACAAATATGAGACACCCCATTATGAACGTTGTTGCAAACATGGACGATCTCAAATATTATGTGGTCAGGACATCAAACATATTCCTTGAGTCTTGAAACCATCCCATACTGTCAATGCATGTGTCTAGTCTAACCATGTCGAATTTTGAAGCATACATGCACAGTTTGAAGAAATTTCAACGTTGGCCCCATTCACTGCTCGCTATGCGAGGTTCGTGGAAGAAATTTCACTATGCTCATTCACCTTCAAGGAAGGCCCCATTCACTATTCTCACTATGAGACATCCATTATATTGAACGTTGATGCAAACAAGGACGATCTCAAATATTATGTGGGGACATCAAACATCCTTAAGTATTGAAACCCTCCCATACCTTCAAGGAAAGTTTCTAGTTTAACCATGTCAAATTTCGATGCATACAGGCATAGATTGAAAACATTTCAACATTGACCCCATTCACTGCTCACTGTGCGGGGTTAGTGGAAGAAATTTGTGATGCATGTATTTGAAGTTCCATGACAAATTTCAATATAGTTCCGACAACGATTCTATATAAGGGAATGATGAATGATGACAATGAAAGGTGCAACATGATGAATGTTGATGCAAATGTGTACGATCTCAAAGATTATGTGGGGAAATAATACATCCTTGAGTATTGAAACTCTCCCATACCATCAAGCCATGTGTCTAGTCTAACCATGTTGAATTTTGACTCGTACATGCATAGTTTGAAGAAATTTCAACATTGTCCCCATTCATTGCTCACTATGCGGGGTCGATGCAAGATGACATTTGTGGTGGGTGAATGAAAAAATTAATAAAAATGATGAGCTGATGAAATTGTCCTCTAAAGAATCTGTGAGTGAAGATGATGAGTTGATGACATCGTTCTCACCAACAAATGTCCACTTAGTCGCAATGACACATCTTTGATATCCTCCAACATTAAAGAAATCCCTAGATCAGCAGGGAGTTTAAACATTTTCAATAAGTGTGAGTCATTCATGCATTATACTACCTCATGGAAATTATCTTGTGATCATTCTCACCATTATTCACATAACCTCCACACTATATTCCCCTTAGTTACTCATTAATCTAAATTTAGAAATGACCAAAACTGATGCAACAATGACGGAGTAGCAAACCTTGTAAGAGAGATAGATGGTTGTAGATAAGCATAGAGGAAAGAAAAATTAGAAAACATTTAACCCCATGCCCATGAAATAGTTTCTTATTAATTATTTAAGAGCTAAGGAAATAATCCACTAGGTTTCCCATAAAGAAATCAATGGATTGGACTATTTCTATCTACACGAGGGTACTAAAAAGGAAGGAGATGCTTGAGGGATTGTTGAGTAGAGAAAGGAAACATTTTCCCTTGTGTTGTGTATGGCATGGAAGAGATATTTTCCCTTATACTCAAATAACACTCACAGATCCACTCTATATATCATCTCATCTCATACTCGTTTTGTTTTAATTTTCTGATCGATTGAATTTTAAAGGAAACAACTATTAAAAGACATTGTACTAGGGGTACAATACATGATGAAAAATGATGATATGTGAATGGGGCCAACATTGAATTTTTTTTAAAATGTTTCTATATGACATCATACATCCTTGAGTCTTGAAACCCTCCCATACTATCAGGGCATGTGTCTAGTCTAACCATGTCAAATTTCGATGCATACATGCACATATTGAAGAAATTTCAATGTTGGCCCCATTCACTGCTCACTATGCGGGGTTGGAGCATGACATTTTTGGTGGTTGAATTGGAATTCCATGACATTTCAAGAGATTTCCAACAAATATTCTACAGATGGAAACAACGACATTTGACAATGAGATGCCCATTATGAACGTTGTTGCAAAAATGGACGATATCAAAGATTATGTGGTCGGGACATCAGACATCGTTGAGTATTGAAACCCTCCCATACCGTCAAGGTATTTTTCTAGTCTAACCATGTCTAATTTAGATGCATACATGCACAGTTTGAATAAATTTCAATGTTGGCCCCATTCACTGCTCACTATGCGGGGTCGGTGCAAGATGACATTGGTGGGTGAATTGAAGCTTCTGTGACATCAACTTGATTTGGTAATTCAATAATAAAACCCTCCTTAAGTATTGTGCGGTGACATCAATCACCCTTAAGTATCGAAACCCTCTCATACCTCAACTTTAGAAAAATTAGAAAACCTTTAACCAAGTATCTAGTCAGTGATAGTTGGAAGAAATTAGAGTAGTGTTGTGATGATCCAACTCAATACAAAAGTGTACCTAATTACAACTTGAAAGAATGTTTCCACCAAACTACTCATCCACAAGAGAAAATTTTCGTTGACTTTCTCATCCAATGGAGGAGGGCAAGAAGACATATCCTTGTGATATTGTGCACCCACTGGAAGAGTAGTACCATGACATATCAAAGATGATCCCCATTATGCCCATTATGAATGTTGTTTCAAACATGGACGATCTCAAATATTATGTGGTCAGGACATCATACATCCTTGAGTCTTGAAACCCTCCCATACCATCAAGGCATGTGTCTAGTATAACCATGTCAAATTTTGATGCATACAAATACATATTGAATAAATTTCAACGTTGGCCCCATTCACTAGTGCTCACTATGCGGGGTCGGTGCATGACATTTTTGGTGGTTGAATTGTAAGTTCCAGGACATTTCGAGAGAGTTCCAACAGATATTCTACGGATGGAAACAACGCCATTTGACAAATATGAGACACCCCATTATGAACGTTGTTGCAAACATGGACAATCTCAAAGATTATGTGGTCGAGACATCAAACATCCTTGAGTCTTGAAACCCTCCCATACCATCAAGGCATGTGTCTAGTCTAACGATGTAAAATTTCGATGCATACATACACATATTGAAGAAATTTCAACGTTGGCCCCATTCACTAGTGCTCACATGGACGATCATGTAATTAATATGAAAACTATAACTAAGTATGGGGAAGGTTGACTTCTATATAACTATAATATGGGGAGGGTTTCTTGACTTCTATACTTTATTGTTTGGGGAAGGTTGTGTTTCTCTTTATGTTCATATATTTGAAGAGAGGATTAAAGAATTTAGAGTATTCGGGACACTCTCGAGATTACTTTTGAAATAAAAATAAAGGGGGATAGATTCCTAGCCACATGTATTCTTCTTCATATATTCATGTTGCATTGACATACACAATTGATCTAGAAATATATAGATAGTATGTTTTGTTTTTTTCCCATTGATTTGACCCTAGTAAGTGGGGAATTATCCCCTATCACAACTACCATTTCAATAATTTGATATCTTCATAAAAAAATCCATGTAGATATTTTACATCTATGTATGTGAAAACTGAGGATGTTTCTAACCAATCAACCATCCATCACCATTCTAAGCATAAACACCATAGAATTCAAAAGGATGTTTCTTAATATAGAAACCCAACAAAAATCATAGAGAAAATTCACTAATCTAGGTTGTATCTTGCATAATCAATTTTGGGATATAAGTAGTAAAGTGAAATGGTAGAAAACTATGTGAATGTTAATTGGTGCAGTTAATTAACAAAACCAACAAATTAGTATGGTAATAAGACACTATGGATCAAATCAAAGAGCATGGTTTTTTTATAATTGAAATCATTGGATTGATAGTAGAGAGGGTGGTGAAAAATTGAGGTTTGTGAAACTAGTCCACTAATTGGAGGAAAGATATATGCTCCAAGTCAACAACCACAGTATAATTGTATGCTAATAATAAAACCCTAACAACATGCAATTTTTTTAATAATTGTTCATGATTATATACCCTTGAATGAAGATGAGATTTTAAAGGCTTAACCCCTAAGTAATTACACAGAAGAGGCTTAAATGTAATAAAATTAATGGTGTTTTTCGTATAAGTATGGGTGATATAACATAATCCCTATTCTAACAAAGTAATAACAATTGGAATCTACAAATAAGAATGGGTAATTTCTACCATTAAAATATCCCTCCAATACTACTTAGACTAAGGACTAAACATAATATGAAATCATTAATTTAACCAAAAACCCAAATTGAAGGCATTGGTTGTGCTCTACATTACTAGAATCAATTATTTTAGATGAAAAAGACTAAATCACTAACCCATTATTTTCTAAGTGTGATCCCTAATAAGAAAATGGTTGGAAGACTTGACACCCCCAAATCTCTTCAAAGTGCTTCTATTTTAGGTGTTTATATTGATGAGAGTATAAACTATGAATAAATCACTCACCTAGTTAAATTGTGACCATTAAACCCCTAAATCAAAGATATTGAGGTGAATTTTGAGCTCTATATTTATGAATAATTTTATAACTCTACATGAAATCGACAGTCTATTGCAAAGAGTAGCATACATCTAGGCGAATTTGGCATTCCATTGCAATAAATCCAAGAAATTGTGGCAAATTTCAAGTTCAACATGAAATATTAATGACAAAACAACAATTCACAACATTATATTTTATTTTTCACTGGGATAATGACTTATCTAATATACATATTTTTTGGCTAAACCATTTAAACATTATAAAGATAAATATTCATCCCTTCAACATTTGAGTATGCATTATTTCTCCCATGAGAAAAATTTCACCCCTAAATTTTTACTGATAAAGAGGGAGATTTTGTCGCCTTAACATTTATTTTGTTTGTAGAGTAAAGTTGTACATTTTTAAAAGTAGCAAGTATAAATGTGTATACATCTAGTGAATTTCTACTTGTGTGAGAAAACCATATAGCTAATGATCTAATGTGTAGTTGGTAGAAAGGTCATGAAAATTATTAGCTATGTTGTAGAGTTCCATCATATGAAGAGGAATTGGAAGGGATAATTCCTTAAGTCTTCTCTTGATTTTATGTTTATAACTCTTTGGGTTCTATTGTAGATAACTAAGGCATATGAATGCTAGAAAATGCAAGAGAATAAACTAGTTGGAATGCATATGTACTAGTGGGCATATTGAGAGTTAATATCTAGTAGAGTGCATATAGATATGCTTGAACATATATGGTATTGCATCTTGATTAAAAGTGGTTTGTTGTTACATATGCAATGAGCACGGTGTGATGATTAAATGTCGTTGATGTGATTGCATAACTAGGAATGGTTGAGGACATGGTTGAAGATGTTGATGATGCAACTACCTCTGATAGTCAACCTCATCGGAAAGAATAAGGACGAGAGAATGCTTGTCAATAGTTTGGATAAGGGATCATGTGATTTTACATAAGTCACTAGTGGATTAGGTAACATCAAATATGTTGATGGAAACCTTATAGGTACTAAATTGGTCATGCCAATGTTGCATGAGCACTGAAAAGAAATTGGATAACAATTCCTTCAACCATGCTTTGGTATCATAAGTTGATATGTTTATGATATTTGAATGCATTTATATGAATGATACCCAGGTGGGGTATGGTAAAGGTAAGAAATATTGGACATATAAAGAATGTTGAAAATCTATTAATGCGTTGATCATATGAAGAATGTCATGTCATTTCGTGTTGGTTATGAGGTAATCACCAAGGACAATTAGGACTTATGATCATGTTGTGAAAGTGAATGGAATATAAGATAGCCACGTGTGAGGCTATAGTGTTGTTGGATTTAAGAAGGATATAGTTATACATAAGTATCCAATGGTATCCCCACTTGTATTGGTGTCCTAGGCTATAACCTTCTTTCCAACATTGAAGAGCATTGAAAAACATATTCCTAGTGTTGAGTTTTGGATAAAAATGAAGGTGTCTAGATGGTCGAAAAAACATTGTGGAGGTGGCTAGATGATGTGTTTAGGCATCGACTAATAGAACCAACTCATAATGGTGGATTTCTTGAAATGATAATGTTCTATTCTATGTAATGTAAGGATGAATCACATGAAAAACAAATTAATTAATTAATAGTGATAATAATAAAAAAAATAATGAAAATAATGTCAATAAACTTAGTGGGAGGTGGGAGGAAGGTTGCTGAGAGGGAGGTTCCTCTCAAAAGTCAACAAAAACTAGTCTCGATTCCCCATACATCGTTCATTCACTGCTTAGGGAAGGTTCAAATAGAAAAACTCAATCCGATAGAGGCAGAAGAGAAAAACACCCAGCAAGCACCACTCGCACCACCAGTTGTTGTTTTGATTTACCGCATTTAGCTCGAAGCAACACTGTGTATGATGGAGTATTTGAGTAGCCCCTCTTGATTGTGAGTTAAATCATAATGACCATACTTGGTAGCTGTGGAGTTGAGTCGTTATCCATGGATTGAGGGTTTATAGAGCCCATTGTTGGTTGTCCAAGTTGTGGTGTATTTATTTACAAAGGTTTGGCATAGCCATCAACGTTAGCAACATCACTGGTGATTGGCATTGAGTTGTAGCCCCATCTGACAGAGGCAGAGCTATGGGGATATTCAAGGGAAGTAAATTGAATCCATGTGCTGGTAGTAAGACCAATAATTTGTACCAATGGTATATTAGACTGTGGACTCATAGTATTAATGAAAGAAAACCATTAACTTTTCATACATACTAGTATTGAAAACCCTCTAAGGTGATGTTGGAAAAATTAATTAGGTCATTTGGTTACTTCTCCAGAAGGACTAGTACATTTGGGTCAAATAAGTCCTCCATTAACGTCATCATCATTGTCATCATCATCTCCATTTTCATCATCATCATCGTCACTTTCATCTTCATCGTCATTGCAATCATATCTCCGTAAACCTATGACCTCTAGGGAGTAAACTCATGTTCTTAACCATTATGCCCTCAATATAATATATATTAATTATATCATATATTAATTATATTATTATATAAAATATATAATATATAAACAAAACAAACAAACAAACCAAACATATATTATAAACAAAAAAAACATATATTAATTATACATATTATAAACAAAAAAAAAAATTAGCAAACAAAACTTGACCACTATAGAAAACCCGCGCTGCCCAAATTTGAAAACCCCGACTAAACAAAACCCCACCCACGATTAGTACTGCACCCAAATTTCAGAACCCACAGTAAAAAAAAATCAAACGACCCCGATCGACAGTAAGCTGGGACATAGGAGATCACCTCATAGGAGAAGGAAGGAGCCCACAGAATAAGGAAGGAGACCACATGAGTGCACCGAGTGACAGAGGAGATCACCCCACCAATAGAGGAGCAATGCCGCGAAGATCGATAATTATTTCCACAACGTTCTTTCTCTGTAAACAAAATTCATTTTCTTCTATAGATCGCTTTTTCCTAAACATGATTTGTTGTTGGGTCTCATTCCCCTTATCAACGCTCCCCTTTATCGAATCCCTGCCACAAACATTGAAATACAAGGATATCCTCTCACACAAATTCCATCAATGCACCTCCTAACATTTTCTTCCTTAAACAAATTCTACCATCGCTTCTTCCAAAGGGATTTTAGTCTATTACATAGAACTGGAATTTCATAGAAAATTTTGCTAGTCCTCTTCCTCATAAAAGAAATTAGTCATTTTGTTTCTTACCAGCAACACAATCAAATATAGATTACTCTACCATCAGGGTCAGAGTTACACATATGTGATACTTTGGGATTGTGAAGTTACTCATATGTGATACTTTGGTCGAGAAACCACATCAGATTTCATGGGATGGATTCTTAACAAAAAGTGATGAGTATTTTTCATCTTTGCAAGTTGAATCTATTAGAAATGAAGAAGTACACCACATGGAGGAGTCAATAAAGAAGTATAAAATGATGGATAGAGCAATCACTAACCATAAAAATGACCATAGAGAAAGAAATGATCACATACAACATAAAATAAATCCCTCCTTCCAGTATTGCAATGGGCATGGAAGAAACCCAAGAAGCAACTAATATAGGAAGTGATGATACTAATGTACAAGACCTCCTATACTAGTTGGAGGAAGCAAGGGAAGAGGTCCTTGGATGGATAACCAGTGCAAAGTCAAGGAGGGAAGTAGAAAGTAGAGGTACACAAATTTCTTTAATGTGGCATACAAATTTAAGTCTCAATTTCTCAAAATGCAACACATGGATACCACACAACAACTAGAAAATAAGAACTTAACCCTAATAAAAAATATGGAGGGAGTAAGTGCAAGTTTGAAAAAAATGTCGTTTTAGAGAGATCTATCACTAGAGTAGATAAAGTTATGGAGGAGATGCTATCTTATAGACCCCCAACAAGGACTTACACCATGTATCTGAGAGAGCATTGGACCATGTTTAAGTTGAGTAAGATTGACAAGTACCTACCCTTCCAATTGGACAATTAGAGATATTTTATTGAGATTTATTGTCGGTGTAATGAGAAGGAAAGGAATTTGATGTTTGAATTTTATTTACACAACTATTTGATGCTTCATCATTTCATATGGTATCCTAACTCCTATGTGGGACATGTTCAACTACGTTCCTTCTTTTCATGGGTATATAATGAAGAAAGTAGGGCCATAAATGCCTAAAGATACAAGGAAAAAGAGATTAGTATTTGCCTATGGATCAAAGATAAATCCATTAATCCTAGAGAAGTATATGGATTAATGTACTAGTCCTCCATTAACCCTCCAAAAGAACAAATAAGTCCTCTAAAAATGGAGCCTAAGATAGCCTCAAATAATACATTGATGTAAGTTGACTCACTAACTAAAATTTTCATTAAGACTTCTCAAATCAAATTATTTTCAGCTTGACCCAAGCTAAAATGAGGTGCCATCTCCTACTAATGCTCACATCATCGAATGTTTGGAACAATTCTCTCAAATTAGTATGGGTGTAATAAGAAAACATTATGGAAAATATACATTTATTTTCTTTAAATAGTGATAGTTCCAAGTATAAGGGTGTCACTAAGGTGTATTCTTAACATGGGCAAGAAAATGTGCTTACCCTAAAGTAAATCCTCCATTGAAATCTATTGTTTTCATTCTCTAAGAAAATTGTGTTACCTAGTGGATTTGGTGTCCATAATGTCAATTTGAAGATATCAATTTCTTCAAGCAAATCCATCTCCCAAGTTCATTTCCACAAAAATATTAGCCATCGAGGTCTTGTCTAGGAAGCATGTTTTCTTGTCAATATCCAACATCGATCAAACTATGAGGTCATCCATAAAACTATGTGACACATGCCTCCAAATGCACAAACAAGTTGCCACTCCAATATTTGTAATGTGGCAATGCATGAGAGGTCCATGTGCATGAAGAATATCCCCAAAATGCCTATGCCATTATGACCAATGCCTTGAGAGTTGTAAGATTGCATTGAGAGTTGTGAACAAACTTAGGAGTTGTGAAGATACCTTGGGAGTTGTGAAGATACAAATCAATAACAACTCTCGTATTTGTTACTTAACAATGTAGTTTACTCGCAATTGATCACTCCCTTTTGACTTGGATAGGCCAGCTTTACCTTTATACCATTTCTTCTCCTTGGGTTCATATTTCCGACGAGAGTAGTGTTTTCATTGAGTTAAAGTTCCACCTTTCTTGTTCATTTTTTTCAGAAATACCATGATTTGGGTTGTCTTTAAATTGTGCAAAAACTCTTAGGGTAAAGTTACATGAGAAAAAATACCAACATAATAGGATACTAGAAAGAGTAACACTATGGTAATCATTATGAGCTTACTATAATACTAATAGGATACTAGTAATGAACTAGTGTTACATATTGACTGATTGATTGTTTCTGTCATTAATGGTTTTATAGGATGTACAAGAAAATAGGTATTTATCATATCTATCTTCATTGAGTGAGGGAAGTTCAAGTAGAATAGAGGAAAGTGAGACATCTAGTAGGTCTAATAGGCGAAGATCAACTAGAGGTGAGAAGATCAGAAGAAAATTCCATAGACGCATGGATTTTTTTCTTACGAAAGGGGGATCATATTCTTATGATCATGAGAGCATAGATGACATGGAGGTGCCCTCGAGGTACAAACATATAGTGAAACAATGGGTACCCAAGGATCTTCCTGAAATAAACACTGATTTTTGCGTAAACGAAAGGATATATCCGATTGCTCCATCGTCATTACATGGTTTGGGGATATTTTCCATGGATGGCATAAAGGTCTGTTATGATGGATTAACTGAATTGATGGAGTACATCAGATCCTATTATATCTACAAATATTGGATACAAATAGTCCAATATACAAAAAGTATGTGAAGATATGGCTTGGATGCAAATTATATACAACTAAAAGACAATGATCAAAATAAAGGAGAAACTATCTACATTGACGGAAGGCTAAAAGAAACAGGGAATATTGCAGGTTTTATAAACAGTACATGACCCGTGACTACAAATAATCGACCTAATTGCGTATTTGAGGGGCGTGAAGGAAACCGTGTATTCATATGTGCAATAAAATCAATAGCTGCAAGGGAAGAGATATTGATTGATTACAATTTGAATCGAATAGATACAAATGTTTCTATTATGGGGGCGGTACATATACTAATTTACCCAACCTGTAAGCAATGAATCTCATATTTTGTGATTTTCATTATGTTCTTTACGGTGTTAATCCATTTGGAGAGCTTCAGTCTATTTAGTACTCATCGTGTCCTACTTTTGTTATCAACATTTGAATTTCTCATAAATTTGAATTTATTTCTCATGATAATGATCATGGTTCTAATTTTACTGTAATGTGGAAGGATGATCATGGTAAATCAATAGCGGCCTCAAAATAGGTAAATGAACAACAATTTTTGAATTGCATTTAATGCGCATTTTATTTCTGTGGCGATCAATTATTTTATTTGTTTGCATAACTGGATTATCATTTATTTTGTCTAATATGTAGTCAGTTGTACATGATGCTAATGATGATTCGCTCGACGAAATGGATTTGTATGAATCCCCCGAACCTATGGTTTTAATAAGGAAAAAGATCAATAAAGGAAACAAGGAACTAGCTCACTTGTGATATTTTCTAGATCAAACTCCTGAGGTTGAAGAAAGGATTAGAGAAGTTATGCCAAGGCTTAAGACATATAAGGTAATAAACATAATTT
The DNA here is from genome assembly GCA_009831015.1 of Picea engelmannii. Taxonomy (NCBI): domain Eukaryota; kingdom Viridiplantae; phylum Streptophyta; class Pinopsida; order Pinales; family Pinaceae; genus Picea; species Picea engelmannii. The sequence goes on from ML785730.1 coordinate 153,279, forward strand.
CATGTGGTTTTATTTTTATTCCATAAGATCAATTATGAAAGCTTGATTTTTAACTTTTACATTATCTAAATGATTTTTTTTTCTTTCTTATATAGATATTTTTGGATCCTGCTGACACCGACATGCATGGTATCGGTAGAAGTGGCACTGCACAGATGCCATAGGGTCGCAACGCAGGCCCTCATATATATTCCAAGACACATATATTCATATCTCGACCTTCCACACCATTAGGTGGGATCCACGACATGTTCACTGAGGAAGTGACCACACAGGTAGGCTCTGGAGGTGGTGACGGAGATGAGGCCGATGATTTGACAAACTATATGGTTGTTTTTCATAAAGAAAGACATGTGACCAACACAAGGAACCTTAAGGTCACCTTTATGGTCAATGAGTAAGGGATTCCATTAAAGCAGGTTAAAGTCCCAGGTAATTTTTAAAATTTTATTTTTTTCATGTTCTCTATGTAGACAAATATAAATCATCTACATTATTATTTTTAAATTAATAATCATATAATCATTTTGAGTATAGGGAACAACGATTTTTACAGGTCCTTGGAGAATAAGGATTTGCTTATTTTTGGACCCACCATACGAGAGAGGTGGAATTCCCAGAATTCCAACCTAAAAAAAGAATTGATGGATTATCTAGAAATCCTTTTTGGTGTAGATACTTTTAATATGACCTTGGCCACCGCCGTAGTTGACCAATATTTAAAATATACATGAGAAACATATAGGAAGAACTTGAAACAAAATAATAGGTATGAGTGTCCTCTGATGATTCCAAAGAGGGAGTGGAAGTCCCTCATTGAGGACACAAAAGAGAAGAAATTGATAGATGAAGGAAAAACACCCTCTGGTCCCAGAAGGTAAATTACAATTTCAATTGAATACCTTCAATATTTTTTAGATGTAAATAAAATTGTTGTATATATTAACATACTTGAAACTTTTGATGATAGGTTGACTGACACATCAAAGGCCACAAAAGAAAGGGTTTCCAAATGTGGCCAACACAAGCTAGGTCAGGGCATCTACTTGAAGTTGCAGTCACGAATTGTAAGTACCTAAATATCTTATTTGTATCGCCTTAAAAATTTTAGGTAATTGCAGCGAATAACATAAAAAAATGCATACTCTTATGCAATGTAGGGTGACGATTTTCGTACTGAAACCACAGAGGAAGAACTCAAGATTGGTTACAAGTACGACTATAAAGCGGTAGTTGAACACTAAAAAATCTTGGGGCAGATACCAAGAACCATTTTGCAGGATAAGGTAAATAAAATTCAATCCACATTAACCTTTATTATTAAAAGAATACATTCATGTTGGATATTATTAATATTTACAACTTTGTTTTAATCATGGGAACAACACTGTCAATGAACACACTAGTACTATTGGAGAGTAGTACGTTGATAGAAGTTTGCACCCAGAAGATGGTTATGATCCCATTGAGTCCCAATTTTCCACAGGGGCACAACCCCACAATGGTGCTATGACCGAGCTGGCACATGACGGTAATATGGATGTATTTTAATCATATACTTAATAATTTCGTAGTTATACATTTTGTACTTCTATTTTTTTTGATTTATACATTTATGATTGTCCTTATAAAGTTTGTGGTCTCAATGGAAGAGAATGTTGTACTTGAGGCTCGTACAGTTGAAGAGGAGCACACAGGGGCAACCATTCCAATGGTGTCAACCAGTGCACTAGGTAAATAATGACAATGTAGGTGTTTTTTTTAATATTACTAAACTAGTTCAATGACATTTTAAAAATGGCCATTTAAATTTTTTATTTTTTTCTTTTGTAGGTGATGCCTCATCACAATGACCTCCATTACACCGTGAGTACCCTGCGACTAGGTGTGCTCTACGTGATAGGACGCAATCACAATCATATTTTGAAGAGCACCTAGAGAACGAAGATGTAGATATTGATGAAATGATTAGGAACTATAGAGCTAAGAAGAAGGGGCCGACTAAAAGTACTAAATTATGATGTACATGAATATTTTAATATTTTAATATGTTTTTTTTTGCTGTAAATATTTCAATAGATTTATATGTTGGGTATTTGGGAACTAAGAGTGATGTGAAAGCGGGGGGGAAGGGACCATAAGATATTCCTCCTTCACATGGTTGGCTCTGTTCAATAGAGAGTAATTTATTGGAGCTGTTTAATCTTGGAGAAAACCTCCCTCGATCCAACAGAGAAGCAACAGAGTCAATGTTTACTTCGTTGCTGCTACTTAAAATCAAGGCAGGCAGTTTAATCAAATATTAGATGCATGGCTCCAATAAATTATTATCGAAACCAAGAGGATCTCATTCAGGTATGTTTTGACACTCGTAAAAATGCTTCTTAGAGTAAATAATGTGTTAAAAATATTACTTGTATTAATTTTTTAGATATTTATGGAGGTTGAATGATTTTGGCAGGTACTTTAAGATCTTTCTTCATCAATTGAGGGAAGCTCAAGACTAATAGAGGGCCATACAACTGAAGAGAAACATGTGGGACCAACCATTCCAACTGTATTGTCAACCAGTTCATCAGATCAGGTGCGATTGCTCCTTTCAGCATATAAGTTTATATAGCCATCAATTCCAGTTATTTTAATTTAGATCTGTTTATTTCTTTTATCACATATGCTGATCTTGTGAACAGAAAAATAAAAAGGCATTATTTCTTTCTATTTTTCCCTAATTCTAATTACAATTTTCCTATGACTTTGACCAAGGGCACACTACTCTAGTAAGCCTCCTCACACCTTCTTGTGGCCATTCTTCTTTCTATTCTTAGCCTATACCAAACATCACTAAACAGCACAATGACTGGAATCATACTGAGCTCTCTATTACTAATCTCTTGTTATGGAAACTATGTGATATGACACTCAAAGCATAACTTGTATCTACAGGTTATCTAACTCACTATGAACCTTTTGTATGATTAGAGTGGTATCATTATTAGGAAGATGCAGTATGAAGATTAAGACTAACTGACTTATTACATGTATTATACCAATCTTATTGAGGCAATGCCATCAATGAATATGGGAAAGGTGATTTCCTTGTTTCTCTAATAAGCTACCATTACATGTTACCAGTCACATTTTTTTCCCATATTCATGCCTATTCAATGATAAGCCTACTACTGGAACCCATGTAATTTGGAAGTAGAGGTTATACAACCATTGCATGAATGATTTCCATTTAATTGATACTCATATGATGTAATAGCATGGGCTAGTAATATTTGTATAGCCTTATTTACTCCTATTGTGTGATGTATGTATCTGATGAGTTCAATGAATATGGAATAAAGGGGCATATGTTTAATATTATTGCTACGTGATCCTCTTTTTCCTAACAAGAAACACCAAACCATAAAGATAAGCAATAAACTCATTAAGAGATAAGGGATAAGTGGTGGATAAAAAGGACCTAGTAGTGCAGATCACCATTACATGAGGGGATGGTCACTAGGCAAATAAGTACTCCCCAAAACTACCTCCATGTGCACATTTGAAATGTTACTAAAGTCTAGTGAAGCTTAGTTACATATATAAGTTCCCCACAAATGATGTTATAATGATCATCATTACATGGGGAGGTAAAACATGGTGTTTCATTACTTTGTCAAACTTATGATGCATCTCAAGAATGAAGAAATATTAAACATGATATTCTTATTGTAGTGTGATGATTGAGGAAAACATAGGTAGAGGGTAAGTGAGCACTGTAATGCGAATTCACCTGCAGAAAAAATGAAACAATTAATTGTCAAATCCTAAAAACTAGAGCATGAAATGAATTATGTTTCAACAATTGAGATAGATTTAGAATAAGAAAAACATGGGATGAAGACCATAGCCAATAAAATACCATACCATACCATACCATAGCCAAAAATGATCGATAGAGTGTTCTTGAAAATCGACCTCATCTTCAGAAATTACACTATGCTTCATTGACCAAAACCCTAGTTCTGGAGATACTCCAACAAATGGTTTTCTGGTTGACAGAATGATAGCATAGGGGGCCCCACTAGCTTAAAACTGGTGCTCTTAATCCAATGAAACTGACGGTTTGTGCATCTAAGTCCCGGTTTGAGTTTTATTGAGATTTGTAACTCACCTCCTCAAGCCATTTAGGGACATGTGGTCAATTTGATACGGGGGCATAAAATCCAAACCGAGTAGAATAAAAGACTTTTGTAAGCTCCCGCAAGTCTATTTGTCCAAGGCACACATGAATACACTAGCCAAAAAGAGCCAACACAGTGTTCTTTAAAATCGACATCCTCTTCAGAAATTGCACTATGCCTCATTGACCAAAATCTTAGTGTTGGAGATACTCCAAAACATTGTTTTACGGTCAATGAAATGATAGCGTAGGAGCCCCAATAGCTGAAACCTGGTGCTCCGGATCCAATGCAACTGATGATTCGTGCATCCAAGTCTCGGTTTGATTTTTATCGATAGCTGAAAATAACCTCCTCAAGCCATTCAAGGACATGTGGCCAATTTGGTCCGAGGGAATAAAATAAAAAACGAGCAGCATAATGTTGTTCTGTAAGCTCCCACATGTATGTTTGGCCAAGACCCATGTGACTGCACTAGAAAAAAATTCCCGATAGAGTGTTCTGAAAATCGAGCTCATCTTCAAAAATTGCAATATGCCTCATTGACCAAAACCCTAGTGATAGAGATACTCCAACAAATGGATTTTTGGGGCCCCACTAGCTGAAACCCAGTGCTCTTAATCTAATGCAATTGACGTTTTGTGCATCTGAGTCCCGGTTTGAGTTTTATCATGAGTTGCAACTTGCCTCATCAAGCCATTTAGGGACATGTGGTCAATTTGGTCTAGGGGCATAAAATCCAAACCGAGTAGCATAACAAACTTTCGTAAGCTCCCAGAAGTCTATTTGGCCAAGGCCCACGTGACTACACTAGCCAAAAACACCCGACACAGTGTTCTTTAAAATCAACCTCCTCTTCAGAAATTGAACTATGCCTCATTGACCAAAATCCTAGTGTTGGAAATACTCCAACAAATTGTTTTCCGGTCAATGGAATGATAGCGTAGGAGCCCCAATAGCTGAAACCTAGTGCTCCAGATCCAATGCAATTGACGGTTTGTTCATCCAAGTCTTGGTTTGAGTTTTATCGATAGTTGTAACTTGCCTCCTCAAGTCATTCAAGGACATGTGGCCAATTTGGTCTGAGGGCATAAAATCCAAACCGAGTAGCATAATGTTTTTCCGTAAGCACCCGCATGTATGTTTGGCCAAGGCCCATGTGAATACACTAGAAAAAAATGCTCGATAGAGTGTTCTTGAAAATCTTTCTCATTCTTTGATTGGAATGAAATCATTAGTTCCCCATGAAGCCTTGCTATTCTTCAACAAAACACAAGTCCTAGGCATACAATCCAACTCAATCACCATGGTTGGTGTTCTATCTACATGTACATATTTATTAGATCTAGAAAAAGGTAATCATATCCATGGAATGAAAACATTGTTGTTTATTCCTAGACTCACCATTCCCATGAAATCATAACAGTCTTCAATGAAATGTAGGTTATGCTAGGAATAAAACCCAACTCAATCACCGTGGTTAGTGTGATGCCCACATTTTTGGATTAATTAGCTATGGAAAATGGTAATTAGATACATGGTTATCCAATAAAAATAGGATTTGAATTTAATGTTGTTGTCAGAAATGGTCTTATAGAAATGTAAAACAATTATTGTTGGTTCAGATACATTAGTAAACCATTGTTTGGAATTAAATGTAGCAAGCACTTACTCCATGGTGACTTGGTGAGGTTCCTCAACTTGTCAATGACATGAGCCTTGCTAAGAACAAAATAAAATATTCCAACACCATAATCAAACATAATGCATGCAACATCTTGTGTCCATGGTTATTCCCTTTACATACAACAAAATAAATGTATAACTCTAGAATAGAGGAGAGTTAAGGTGACATCCAAATTCTAATTGTCAAGCAGAATGAGCATTTAGAGAAAACATGGATACGCATTAATGCATAATGTTATGAATTCTATCAAAGGTTATCCTTTTGACAAGGGAATAATGTTATGAATGTTATCAACGAAGATACTTTAGATCCATGGTTGTTATGAATGTTATCAACAAATATCTAATGATGAACCAATATTTTACTTATTTATATCATATTGCAATATTTATTTTCTCATGTGTGACTAAATGTTGGAACCTACTTGAAACTTGTCCTCCTTCCTATGCTAGTCATGTTTGGCCTTGTATTTTTCTAGACTCTTCAATAACATATCTTTCATGATCATACATATGGATGAACTTGTTGGAATTGGTGGCCTAGAAGGAAAATATATGTCATTGTATTTGTTACTCCCTTCTTGTGTTTGATCATTAGATGAAAGTTTTGTAGGAAACCCCTTCCAACAATAGTGTCTTGTTGTTTTGGGGCATGCTTTGTGCCTACAAATATTGTAGAGGTTGACAATTGATATGAATTATTATTTCATTGCCCATGATATCATGCTTCCATTTCTTAACCACTTGCGCCAATTCCCAAATCCCTTTGTCATAAGTGCAATAATTCAAAGTGGAAGCTTATACCTTTTGTCGATTGATAACATATCGATTTGCTTCTTTTCAACATGGTTCCCATTGTGGAGGGTGATGCATCAACTTAAATCAAATGGTTGCCTCAAGTTTTGAAGTGGAAATATTGGTGCATTTTCAATTTTATGCTTCAACTTATCAAAATAATATTGTTGTGCTTCTTCCCAAGGGAAAACGTGTATTTTTTAGGTCAACGCACAGAGCGGGGTTTCTATTTTGGAGAAATAAGCAACAAAATTCCTCATTTACTGGGTTTCCTCAACAAAGATTCCTACCTCATGCAGATTCCTTTGTGTAGGCCATATATTATTGTGTCTACTTTGCTTTGATTAATATTGATTTCACACCCTCCCACTACATAATCCAAATAGATTGAGGCCTTAGAAAAAATTATTTTTATTCCAATTCATCAAAATTTGATTTTGTTTTAGAGTTTCAAGCACTTGCTACAAATGCAACATTTTCTCATCCCAAGAGTTTCACTAAACACAAGATTGTTATCCAAGTACACTATGGAAAAATAATCAATGAAAGAGCATAAGACATTATTCATTGTGCACATTAAAGTAGCCAGTGCATTTCACACCATGAATTGCAGCACCAACCATTCATAGAGTCCGATGCCCAATAAGGACCAAATTATTATTCATCCACAAGGATCACCAAGTATCCTTTTCTTAAACACTTTAACCATGTAAGGTTCCAAATTGATCCTCAAAATCTCAATTTTTAATCCTCATCAGGTTTAAAAATTATAATAATAAAACTTAGACTCAATTCAATATAATATGGAATTAGCTGTTGGGCTACTTCCCAAACCATATAACCATGGGATACTTCCCAAAACATATAACCATGGGCTACTTCAATAAGGAAAACTGATTTTCTTCATTTCGAGAACTCCCATACTCCTCTATATTTTCACAAGCAAATATATCTCAAAGAACAATTTGTCTTTTACCTTGAAAAACACATTCAACAGTTAATAAAAATTCATAAAACATATTATATTTATCATCTCTTTTCTCGTTAACACAAAGTTTTCTCTGATTTTTCATCCTTTTGATGTGCATATGACATGTCAATCTTGTCATATCCTCCATGTTGTCTTGTCTTGGAAAAGTCTTCTTTGTCTTCACATTGTTCTGAATGCTGTCTAATTTCTAAATTTTGTTCTTTGTTATTCTCTTTGGCCTTCCTTCCTTGCATATTTCTTTTCATTCTTCCCCTTTTTTTCTTACAAATCTGTAAGTCACTAAGTTTCTTTTTCCATTCCTCATGCTTTTCAATAAAAATATGCCAACTTCTCATTTTAGAAGACAATTTTCTCTTTGTTTCTATACAAGAAACAAAATCACCATATATAACAGAGTTTCCATTCAACTGTAAAGTCCCTTTTACAATAGTAAAAATTACTGTTACCACCATGAATATCACATTCCATTGAACCCCTTTTATGCTTACTGAAAATGCATATAAGTTCACTAAAGCATCTTTTCCTTCATCCTCTGAGATTGCCAGTATCTTTTCAATTTGTTGATCACATCTACCATTTCTCTTTTTTCAATTTGTACAAATAAACTTATCTTCAATTTTCTCTTGTACATCAGCCTCTGCCAACTTATCCTTAGGTTCTTGATGGAACTCTTTTCCTTTCCACTTCATAGTATTTACTAGATTAGTTGTACCTCCTTGGACTGAATTCTCCTTATGAATATCTATTATACCATATTCCATAATGCAACCTTTACTAAGAGTCCTTTCCATTAGTGCTCCTTTATGTCCTTTCAAGACAATTTCCTGCCCATTAACTATCAATACAGGTTCATAATCACTGAATAAAATTTGAAGAGATAATCCCATTACCTCAAGTGTTTGCACTGTATATATACCCTTGTTTGATCCTGACATAAGGCTATCTTCATGCATCTTTTCTATTCCTTCTTTTGTAATTTGTAATTTCCTTTTGTCTTCAGACTGTCTGCCATCGTTTTTCCAAGTCCTTCTGGATTTATCATCTTCAACATCCATAGTATTTTTCAATAATTGTCCATCTTCAGGTTCTTTGAACACATGTTCAATTAAGAATTGTTCTATTACATACATCTCTTCTAACAACTTACATATGGACTAGGGTTTCATGTGGAGTTCTCACCTTCTTGCTACTTGGATTTCAAGCATACTTCTTGAGCTTGTGATGGAGCTCCCTAGGGTTTTGTGGTTGATTTGTCATCGTCCTTCTTCAATACACAAAATCCTTTGAGGGGAAATTTGGATTTATGTTAAGGGACAAGTCCCCAAAGATCCTTGTAGAAGAACAAGAGCATGCTTCTAAGATTGAAGAGAATCTTATAGCTTCTAAAAACTTTACCAAGCCTAAAAATTTACATAATGTTGAACATGATCAAAATTCTATGACACTTTTGGCCCAAAGACTTGGGCAAATAGTAACTAACTTGTCATAGAATCAAAGTCTCACAGATAGATTTTATCCCATAAATTAGATATTTGTTTTGGAGATTATTTCAAAGGAAAATGATCAGTATTGTAATATATATATGCATGTGACAACGACCCTTTATATGCTTAGAGGGTTGACCTAAAGAAGGGGAAAGAAACATAAAATTTCAATGTTGGACCGGCCTTTAATGATTACCTAAGTTTGGTTCAAATTGAAGTTCTATTTTTGAATTGGAAGAGAAATTTAGGGCCAACCCCTTGAGGAAGGTTATGTGCTTGTGTTGAATCTCTTACGCCCATGTGTAAATGGATAATGGTTCTTTGTTTGCTTAACCGGTAAAAAAGGTAATTTCTTGGACGGTTTTGTGGGATCTTAACTGTGATACGACGCTTTCTCATTTTGAAGCCCACATTCCCACATGTGAAGGAAGATGCTGAGTCTTTCTTACATGCTTGGTGAAGGAAACCCTAGCCCACTTGAAGAACAATTGAAGATTGCATAGTTGATTTTGAGCAAAAAAGAGAGCATTGAAGGGCCTTTGGAGGCTAGATGTTGCACCAAAGCCCCTCTTTTCCCCTCATTTGAGAAAATTTTGTTGAAGCATCTTGTGTTATACTTAGGCACATTTTTTGGAGATTGATCTAGTGGATGTTTTCTCTTTATTTTTGTTGGGTGTTTCATGAAAATGTGTTTTCTTAATGTTATGTTCCTTATCTTATGCATTTTCATTATGTTGCATGTGATGTTTCTTGGGATATCTTGGTGAATGCTCTATTAGAGTAATAGTTGCATGTTAAATTTGTCTCCTTGAACAATCTTGAAACCCTAAGGAAGGATTGAGAGTGATCATCCCTTTCCCTTGTTTTATCCATCTTAACTCATTGAAGCATTCAAGGTTTTCCTTAATGGTTAGGAGTGACTATCCTGTTTAGGCTTTTCTTGGATAGGGTTTAGTTATATGGGTTACAATTGGCTATCCCCCTAGGTTTTAAAACATATTTTTCTTGATATTGTGTTAGTAGCTCTTGAAGGAATAGGATGACACCTAGTGTTTATGAGGGGATAAAATCTAGGGTTTTCTCTCCTAGGAGGTTTACCTAGGCTTATGAGGTGATAATCCTATGATATACCTTCGAGTCTTATTATTCCCTTGGTCTCCATTGAAGTGCTACATTAACTCCATATGCCCAATGAAAAGACATTGATCTTGAGACCTCCAATTACTTTCTTCAATAGTCTAAATCTACCCAAACACATTTTTCTCGGACTTCACTCTCCACATTGAGATTCCTTTCCCTAGACATCCAATTACTTTCTTCAATAGTCTAAAGCTACCCAAACACATTTTTCTCGGACTTCACTCTCCAAATTGAGATTCCTTTCCCTAAGTCCTCACAATATTAATTGAGGGAAACCCCCTTCATTCACAAGAAAGATGGCTTGAAGTGAAAGAGGGTTGTTGAGGTGACAAGGGCCTTCCCTCTAAGTTACACATGATTTCAATTGAGCTTTCAAACTTTAGCTCAACAATTGTGAGTTCGTGTGATAACACACTCGAGACATATCCTAGTGATACTAAACCTTATTAGACAACACCCCCTTTACCATTGGAAGTTAGTCCTCCTTCTCAACCAACCTTGCCTAAGACCGATGATATAGATTTAAATATTGATATGGCTAGTATCTTAGAAAAGGTTAATGTACATGTCCCTCTCAGTATTGATATTGTATTTTTTTTTAAATACCTACAACACATTCGCTATTGTGATGTCTTGGAGTGTCGCACCCATAAAAACCACGTCAGAGATGATACCTCTTAATATCACTCTTTCCACGTCCAAGGCATCTCTCTTTCCACATACAAGATGTCTCTCTTGCCACCTCCAAGATGTCGGTCTTGCCACGTCCAAGAGTTTCTCTCTCATAACAACCATGTCGGAGCTGATACCTCTTAACATCAATCTTTCCACCTCCAATACGTCGCTCTTGCCACCTCCAAGACACCATTCTTTCCACCTCCAAGACATCGCTCTTGCCACCTCCAAGACATCTCTCTTGCCACCTCCAATATGTCTCTCTTGCCACCTCCAAGACGTCACTCTTTCCACGACAAAGACATCAGTCTTGCCACCTCCAATACATCAGTCTTACGATGGCTATATGGGGTTTGGACAGTCAAATCCGAGATGACATATGTTCACATGAAATGTCGCAATAAAGACGAAATCTATGTCGTCGAAAAAGCGACGTCATGTGATATGACGTTTGAGGGGGTCCACTATTTTTAGTTCTCCCAACAATATAAAGTTGCAATTGCGTCAAACATGTTGTTGGAATTTGACCCAAATGTACTAGTGTGAGTGGCCCCAACTTTATCAACAAGATCTAGACTTTGCCACCACATATCGGCTCTTGGGTACATGCGCAATTGTCACTTATTTTCACATTCAGGATAGACTCTTATGCCACCTGGGCCATATCTGTGTTCCTACAAGTGAGCATGCAAATATTATTTTTGAATCCCACTACAGTCGAGTGGAAGGACATTTTGGCATAGAGAAAGTTGTTTTCATTCTTCAAAAACATTTTTATTGGCCAAAACTTTGACAAGACGCCAACAAGTATATCATATCTTTCACTGCCTGTGCCATTGCCAAGCCAACCATCAATAAGAAAGGCTTATACACCCCTCTTCCTATTCCTGAGAAGTCTTGGGAATCCATCTCAATGGATTACATGTCTAGATTTCCATCCACCAAGCAAGGAAATGACTGCGTGTTTGTGGTCATTGATCGGTTTTCGAATATGGCCATCCTCACAACCTGTAAGAAGAATTTCACAGTGACAGATACTTCCAAGCTCTTCTTCTAACGAGTGTGGGTCCACTTTGGGATACCACATACCATAATCTCTGATTGAGATAACAGGTTCCTCAACACCTTTTGGTCAAGTCTCTGGTCTCTATTGGACACCAAGCTCACAAAATCCACTGCTTTCCACCCCCAAAATGATGGCCAAACATAGTTCGACAATCAGATGATTGTGCACATCCTGGGCATGTAAAATTCTAAGAATCCATGTACATGGGACGAGAGTCTACCATATGTCCAACACAATTACAATAGGGCTCTCCATAGTTCCACTGGCCATAACCCATTTCAGGTGGGTCTGGGATTCCAACCCTTGGGACCCATTGATGTTGCACTTCCTCTTGCCACTGCACAGATAGACTCTTCCCCTGATCAATATGTGATCTAAAAAGCCACCAGATTAATTGAGAGGATTCAACACATCCTCCAACAGGTCCAGGAAATTTTGTATAAATCCAATGCTAAGTACAAGCAATGCCATGATCAACACGGGATACCACACCAGTTTCAGGTTGGAGAAAAAGTTTTGTTATATTTGCAGAAGGAGCATCTCACTGGACCCGATCAAAAGCTTCACCCACTTTGTTATGGTCCTTAAAGTATTACCAAGGCTGTGGGTAGCAATGATTTTGAGCTCAACACTCCACCCTTCCTTGGTCTGCATCTAGTAGTCAATGTGGACCTCCTTCGGCCATATTTTCCATCATTATTGGACACCTCCAAGATCACCAAACAATTGACACCAAAAGAGATAAATCCTGACTGCATGGAACAAGCATCCACTGACCAGATAGTGGACACACAGGTCAAGGGAACTCACCAACAACAGATCTATATTTATCAGGTTGTCAAGGAAGGGAAACTCCTACACCAATGCAAGTGGTTCACCCAGGGCCAAATCCAACAGAAGTTTTCTCACCTGATAGGGGAAATCAATGAAATGGAGACCATTTCTTACTAAGGGGGGAGTATTGATCCAGGTGGATATTGGTGGCCACCCACCTATTCCAACTAGCTCCTTGTGTCCATTTTTTTGTTCAACACGTTATTTTGTATTGCTTTGTAATTGTGGGTTATACACTTTTGGGGCTATCTAAATCCCCACACATCCTCCAGGTAGATACGGGTGGCCTCTCTCCTAATACAAATGGCTTATTTTGTATGTTTTCATGTCGACACATCTTGTTGTACTTGTAGGGCAGTTTTGGGGCCCTAAACATTGTTTTTTTGTCTCGCCACAATCAAACTGTAGACATAGTCAGAGTTTGATGACAGAATGTGTATTTATCTGAAAGACCTTTCCAAAGGGCTATCATGTGCCTAAAATGGAGGTTGTACGCAAATTTTACGACCATGGGAAGTTGAGGTACCAAATTACACCAACTTACCGATAGGGCCCACATGACTTTTGGCGTTTCACCTTGTAGGGTTATGTTTTTGGATGTATAGGGTTTTGGAATTCATGAGTAATATCAAAAAGGCCTCTGGCGCATCATTGTAATCCATTCTTCTTAGATGAATGTGCGTAGCAACCACATATCTTCTCAGAGATAGCTACCGCCATTCGAGCATGTGTTTCAGTTCTGGAGTTTTACAATTTCAACCTATTTCATTATTTAATAGAAGATATTGTTCATTGGATATTTGTGTTATTCTTCATATCTCTGTGTTTATTGTATTCATACTGTTAATTAGTTCGTTCCACTCCTAAATCCGTATCAAAACTGCTTGTGGTTGTATCCAAATGGAGCCTTCTTCGTCCAACTCAAGAAGGTTGGTTTGAGTTTGGCACTTAGTTCCAATCACCTTATTTAAGTAGGAAACATGAAAAAGATGGAGCTTAGAATGAATGGGAAAAGATAACTGATAGGCCACCTGTCCCACACTCTTGAGAACAGTATAAGGACCATAAAATTTGGGTGCTAGTTTCTGACAATGGTCAGCCTTGAGGTAATTTTTCTTATAAGGTTGCAGTCGAAGAAACACATGATCTCCTACAAATTGATGTTCAATGCAACCTTTATCTTCCCATTGCTTCATCCGATTCTGGGACATGACCAAATTATCATTGAGGGTACAAAGAATAGCCTCTTGAAATGTAAGCATTTGGTCAACCGTCTGGACCTTCGAGACACCTGGAAAGTATGAGAGAAATGAAGGTGGATTTTGTCCATATACCGCTTCAAAAGGAGTCATGCGGGTAGTTGTATGGTAAGAAGTGTTGTACCACCATTAAGCTAGTGGTAACCATTGAGCCCACTAATTTTTCCGTTCCGATGAAAAACACCTCAAATATGTTTCCAAACATGTGTTGAAAAATTCAGTTTAACCATCAATCTGGGGATGATAAGTTGTGCTGAGATGTAGTTGGATACCTTGTAGCTTGAACAATTCTTGCCAAACATTGCTGGTGAAATTTGGGTCACGATAAAAAACAATAGAATGAGTCATTCCATGAAGCTTGAAGATTTGATCCATGAAAATTTGAGCCACAATGGAGGCTTTAAATGGGTTTTGAAGAGCACATAAATGAGCATACTTGGAAAAACGATCAAATACCATCATGGTGACTGATTTATTTCCCGATTTAGGTAAGCCTAAAATAAAATCCATGGAGATATCCCTCCAAATAGCAGGTGGAATCGGAATCAGTTGTAGTGTGCCAGGAGCTTTGACTGTTTCACCCTTGTAGCATTGAAAAACATCACATTCTTCCACAAAATTGTGAACGTCCTGTTTCATACCATCACAGAAAAATAACGTTTGACCCAGTCATAGGTTTTGGTAAATCCCAAGTGCCCAACAATGGGTGTAGCATGAAGCTCATAAAGTATCGTGAATTTAAGTTTTGACTGTTTACTTAAATACAAATGACCTTTCTATCAAATCTCATCATTGTGCCAAGAGTACCTTGAGGAAACTGGAGAATTGGCCTCTAATTTTTGTATTAGATGAAAAATTTTGGGGTCTTGCACTACTACATATTGTAAAAATTCCGACGTTTTATTTGCGGCGTTATGGACAAAATTGTCCATATTGGCACAAAATAGAGGAAATTTATAAAAAAAAAATTTATGTTGCCCGATAACGTCGGTCTTGCCATGTTAACGTCGGTCTTGCCACGTTAACGTCGCTCTTGCCACGTTTTCCACTGGAATGTCTCTCTTGCCACGTTTTCCACTGGAACGTCTCTCTTGTCACATTTGTGAAGCTGTATGTCGCAATTGCCACGTTAACATCGGTCTTGCCACGTTAACATCGGTCTTGCCACGTTTTCCACTGGAACGTCTCTCTTGCCACATTTGTGAAAATGTATGTTGCAATTGCGATGTTTTCGAAACTAGGTTTTCCCCTCCAACGATCACCTTAGTATGTTCACCAAGTCAAAATACCAACGGTCACTTAGGACTTTTTTACGTCAGAATTGCGACGTTACAAAATCTATATATATGTTGCATTTGACGGATGTTGCGACAAGTTTTCTATAATAACGACACTTCAAAAAAGGTTTGCGGGTCTTCTCGGCGAACAAAAAATAGATATTTGTTTCAGTATAAGTATGTGGGGAAGAATGTCAAAAAACATTAGAGCTGGGAAAAGAATTAAAGAGGGTGAAAAGGGTGACGGTAAATGTTATTTCCCTTGCAAAAATTGTTGTACTAGATGTCCTGAAAGAGTTTTAATAGCAACAGCTACAAAACATTGTAGAAAATATGGGCACATGGACGGGGGATCAAATGAATATCGTCTGATGGTATATACATTCATTATCTGTTTTAATATTTATTGGGTTTATTCATTATTGTTCACAAAAAAGTCCCTTTCATTATTATCTATTAGATGTCATAAAGAAGAGGAAACCTATAGAGAAGACCCTATACCAATGAGCAGTGGACCTTGGGAACAATTGTTTCAAGATCCTCACTCTTGGATTGTAAATAGAAATAAACCACTTAGAGTTTTATTAGTATTTCATGACATGCGTACCAAATATCCTAAAGACCTTCCTAGGTTCAATGGAGATGACACATTTACACCAGAAGAGCATATTACAACATTTCAATACTACATTGATTACTTAGAAATCAAGCATGATGATGTTTTTATGAGGATATTTTGTCATTCCTTGACGAGAGATGTTAGGAGTTGGTTCAAAGATTTGGCAGCTGATTCAATTACCTCCTGGATAGATTTCTATCATATTTTCTTGGATAAATGGGGAGAGAAGAAGAGCCATCACTATTACCTCATTGAGTTCTACTCCATGAATATAAGTAAATGAAGATTTATCAAAGTTTGGTAGTAAAAGTTCGACCCTATGAACCTGCTGCCAGATTTCTCCTTTTTTCTCATGGAAAGAAGGGCTCCTAATCTACACGAGATGTTCACCCATGTCGTGGAACTAGAAAATAATATTTTTTGCCTCAGGAAAAGTAAGGCTCAAGAAAATGATCATTGTATGCAGGGTTATGATAAAAAACACTGGCCAAATTCTGCAAAACGAGAAGATCATTCACAGAGTCTAGTTTGAGCATCCATTGCAAGGTGTATAAGACATTGGTAAATTAGTCCATGATTCTGAATGGAAGCCAATTGGTATTGCTTACCTCTTCAATAATAATGAAATAGATGATAGTGAACATGGTCTTGATCTTGAGAGAGGTGCAACAAGCAAAGAGGATTTCCAGTGGCATATTAAAGAAGATACTCTAATGGTGAATGATAAAGAACAAGATGTTGTTGGAAATGACTCAAACCTGTCAAATTTTTGTTACGAAGTTGAGTATGATATAGACATGCAGGAGCAGGCAAGGAACAAAGAAATGAAGGTTTCAAAATCTGCTCATATTGAATTTTTCAGTAGTGGGCCATTATGTGATAAGTATGAGGAAGAATATGATTTAGAGACATAAATTTGGTCTTATACAACATACCTGAGTTTTCCATCAAAGTTGGGATCTTCTAAAGATGATTTTGAATAATGATGCTACCTCTTTATCCTCCCATTCGCATACATTTACAACACAAAGAAGCGAAGAAAGCATTGAAGACCCTTTATAAGTGTTTGCAAAGAAGTGGGCCCCTGGATCAAAAGATGTATGTACCAGACATCCATAGTGACATAATATCTTTTCAAATGAGAATTTGTAGCTTCTTACACAATTATCAATCCAACAACCTGAACGCCTACTCACTTCGTGAATAGATCTATGCCCATAATTACATATTGAAAGTGTCTTCTTCTTTTCTAGTACAAAAGGTCCAATAAAATAGATTCCCCAATGATCAAAATTTTGCATTAGAGGAATAGGCTTAAGTTTGTGAAAATTCCTTATCTTTGGTTTGTTGCTCACTTTTTGGCACTAGACACATTTATTAATCATTTGAAATAATCCTTAAAGATTTTAGGCCACCGTAGTCTTGAACATAGGATTTTTTGGGTTGTCTTAGTAAGAGAGGAATGCCCCCCTACTATGCCAAAATATGCCTTGCTAATCAAATTATTTGTTTCCAGTGGTTGCACACATTTTATTTGTATA
>ML785730.1:184538-241307 GCA_009831015.1 Picea engelmannii
GGGACGATGCAAAACTACATATGTGGAGTTTTTTCAAACTTCCTTTAACATCTATATTATTCTCCCCTCTCACAATTTTATGGAGTTACTGTTTTTTTATGGAAACATGGTATGCTCGAGAAAGCAGAGTCTCGTGGCATATTTTCATTATTGTGTGAATTAAATACAGAACTCAAGGACATGACTTCTAAAGCATACTTAACAATATTCACAACATAAACATACGAAATTTAAAGTATAATCCATTCGTCATATAGAAATCAAAGAAACATAAGATAGAATGTGAGTAATCATGAAATTGTCGTTTGGTTATGGTTCTGGTACATTTTTTCAAGGCATCCTTGACACATCAACTCTTACCTTGAAATGGTGAGCACATTATGCATTTATGCTAGATATTTCATTTCCTCTAGAATGTCCCTGAGGGAGATGTCCCCAAGGATGTGTGGGGCCTCCTCCATAAGGATGGAGAGCATTGATTGTAATCCTAGTTTCTCCTAGTCTATATAGGATATGTTGGGTGGACCATTGTGTTGGTTAGCTTATTTGTGTTTTGAGCTATAACGATGTAATTCTTCTTTCAGTTTTCAATAGAAGATGGATGCTGTGTTGAGCATTGAGTTTTTTGTTTGCGTTGTTCGTATTTCCAGCAATATGTGTTTGTAGATCACCTTATTCAGAAGTTGCTCATTTTTTTGTAGGTTTTCAGTTTTTAGCTACCTAGTACTGTTTAGGTTAATTTCGAATGAAAAATATGGTTACCATGATCTGAAATTAACATTGTATCAAAGTACGTTCCCTAAAATTAACAAATTTAGTTTTTGTTGGTAACTTTCCCATTCATGTTGATTTGAGTATCTATGGCATGCTTGAAGGCTTGAACTAAAGTTTGTTCAACAAGTCAACAAGTTCATAAAATAAGCATCGTACAAATATCAACTGCCATATTCCTATTTATTTACTGTGTAGTTTGGTTTGGACTTTTAACCTTCTGCTTCACAATTTTGGAGGTTCATGTTAATATCTTACATATTTCTTTGGTTACCTCTGAGGCTCAAAATTAAGGAGCTCTTAATCATGGACAAAGCTCAAAGGTTGGCATTTTAATTAAGTTTTATATATCCTCGACACTATAGGCGATATAAAATCTTTTCTTCATCTAAAGAAAGTGGTTCATGTACTCCATGAGTGTTATGTCAAACCCCTTGGAATACACAAAAGAAAGGCCTATACAGAGCATATAGCGCTTGGCATTGGAACATGGTTTGGTCCAGTTTCATCATTACTCCTGTTCTTAAACATTGAGAATTCTTAACCTCAAGGAGAAACTTTGGAAGTGCTTTTCGCGGAAACTGATGTTCTCTTGATATGTGATAAATTGTCTATGTTCGACATTGAAATGCCATAATGGTTATGATATTATTAGTTGGCAGGTTTGATTAATTTTGTATGGTTCTGCTATGGACATCATTTAAAGAAGAGGATATGAACATGTAGTTAGACACAAGTTCATTTTTAAAGTGATTTTCCATGCACAAATTTTGCATACCTCATATTTTAGGTCTTCATGCTTGTGGAGATGATACCAAGAGTAATCTCATTAGGATAGAAGTTGTGACAACATGTTTCATTGGGTAAAATTTTGAAGGATATGTTAGACGTGTATGAACTTAATGTCAGTTCATTCAACATATTGGGTCTTTTTATCTCTTAGACACTCTCGAAAGAAAAAACCCAACTTTTAGTGCGAGGGAAAGCCTAAGGAAACTATTAAGTGGGTCACTAGCTGACACCTATATGAATTACTCCTCCTTTGGGCTTGGAATGACTATTAGGTCTTGATATTCATATTGTATTTTTTTTAAATACCTACACAAAGGTGGCAATTGTGATGTCTTTCACTCTCTTCCCGTCGCTATTGCCACGTCCAAGACGTCTCTCTTTCCACCTCCAAGATTATCGCTCCCATAGCAACCACGTCGGAGATAATACCTCGTCCCATCGGTCTTGCCACCTTCAAAACGTCTCTCTTGCCACATCTGAAATGTCTCTCTTGCCATGTCTGAAACGTCTCTCTTACCACCTTTGAAACGTCTCTCTTGCCACATTTGCAACGTCGGTCTTGACACGTTTGAAACGTCTCACTTTCCACGTTTGCAACGTCGGTCTTGCCACGTTTGAAACGTCGGTCTTGCCACGTTTGAAACGTCTCACTTGCCACGTTTGAAACGTCTCACTTGCCACGTTTGAAACGTCGGTCTTTCCACGTTTGAAACGTCTCACTTGCCACATTTGAAATGTCGGTCTTGCCACGTTTGACACGTCGGTATTGCCACGTTTGAAACGTCGTCGGAAAAACGACATCATGTGAAATGACGTTTGAGGGGGTTCGAGGTTTGTCGGTCTTCCGACAATAGAAAGTGGCAATAGTGTCGAACGCACCGTCGGAATTTGACCCAAATGCAGTAGTGTTGTAGCCATTCCCGGTAAACAAATTGGAGCCAAATTGGAGCATCAACAACCACATTGTCTTTTCCTTTCTTGCAAATGATCTCATAATCATATCCAAAGAACTTAGTCACCCATTTTTGTTGCTCTGGGGAGGAGAGGCTTTATTCCAGAAAATACTTGAGGCTTTGATGATCTATCTTAATTTGGAAGCGCTGCCCCAATAGATAAAGGCGCCAAAGATACACAACATGCATAATAGCCAAAATTTCCTTTTCATAGATTGATTTGCCCAAATTTATCTCTGACAATTGTTTGTTGGTAAAGGCCAAAGGTCAACCCTCTTGCATAAGGACTGCTCCAATTCATTTCTCGAAAGCATCACATTCAAGGACAAAGCTCTTTGTGAAATTAGGAAGGGCCAGGACTAGAGTGGTGCACATGGCCATTTTCAAGGTTTAAAATGCCTGAGTAGCGGTGGGAGTCCAAGTGAAAGAATTATTTTTAAGGAGAGCAGTGAGAGGTGACACAATATCCATAATTCTTAACAAACTTGCGATAATAACCTGTTAAACCCAGAAATCCACACAATCTTTTGAGAGTCTTTGGGTGAGGCCAATCTTGCATAGCTTCAATATTTTTAGGATCCACCCTGACACTGTCCCTGCCAAGAAGATGACCCAAATACTCGAATTTCGAGGAGCTAAAATCACATTTAGATTGTTCGGGGAAAAGTTGGTGTTGAGAGAGTAGATGGAGAACTCGATCCACATGAACAAGATGGGTTTTCCAGGTTTGACTATAGACGAGGATATCATCAAATAAAACTAAGACAAAATGACAGAGAAAGGACGAAAGACATGATTCATGAGACTTTGGAAAGTGGAGGGAGCATTACACAAGCCAAAGGGAATGACCAAAAAATCATAGTGGCTCTCATGAGTTCAAAATGTAGTCTTAGGAATGTCTTCCTCCTTCATATGTATCTGGTGGTAGCCAGAATAAAGATCAATTTTAGTAAATAATTGGGCACCACTCAATTCATCCAAGAGGTCATCAATGACATGAATGGGAAATTTGTCTTTAATGGTGAGTTTATTGAGGGCACGAAATTCATGACACATGCGCCAAGAACCTCCTTTCTTAAGGACCATGACCACATGATAAGAGTAGGGGCTTGTACTAGGGAAGATAACACATGTGTTGAGAAATTCTTGAACAATTTTCTCAATTTCATTTTTTTGGGAAAAGGGATGACGATGGGGACGAATAATAGGAGGAAGGTTGTTGGGGACAAGGGGAATGGAATGATCATGAACACCATGGAAATGAGGCAGTCCCTGGGGAGTGGAAAAAACCACTTGATGTTTAGAGAGGATGGATTGGAGGTTCTATGGAACAGAGGGTGTCTCAATGTCTTGAATGGAATGGAGTTTTGCAATAATGCCAAAATGACCTTTTTTGAGCAGCTTTTCCATGCAATGGGAACTGATGATCTCCGGGGAAATGAAGATGATTCCTTGGAACTTATATTTTTGGCTCTCCTGGTCGAATTGCATGGTTAATTCCTTAAAATCCATGAGAATGGGACCCAAATACCTTAACCATTCGACACCTAACACAATGTCGCAACTTCCCATGTCGATAGAAAACACATGAGATTTCATGTGGTACTGACCAATTTGGAGAGGCACATTTTCACAACGCCCTCCACATTTCATGGACCTGCCATTGGAAATCATGATTTGAAAATTATTGACAACACAAATATAACAATTAGTTTCTTGGGAAATGCAGTGATGAACAAAATTATGGTTTCTTCCACTATCAACAAGAATGATGACCTTCCTATGCTTAATATAACCAATTAGCTTGAGGGTTTGGGGAGAAGAGAAGCCAGTGAGAGAATTTAGGGAAATGGCCAGTTCGACTTCAGGAGGGTCAGAGGGAGGGGTCATGTCAGTGGGTTCAGGTGACATGGCCACAAGGGGAGCCTCAACATCATCTTCTGAAACATCCTCTGAGATGGCCATAAAAAAATTTTGTTCCTTACACTTGTGCCCAGGAAAATATTTGTCATCACAATTATAACAAAGGCCTTTGAGTTTTCGTTCATCCATTTCTGCCTTGGTCAATTTTTGGATCTTTATTGGAGTAGAAGGAGGAGTGGGAGTGACTGGTTTAGTGCGAGGAATAAAGGGTTTTCTTTTTTTATAAGAGACAACATGTTGTGCTTCCTTAGCTATTTTAGTAGCATCCACACAACTCTAAGGCATGTCCATGAGGAAATGGGCACAAATCTCATCCTTGAGGCCACTGATAAAACATTCTTGGAAAAAAGCATCAGAGATGCCCTCTGTACGGAAATCCAATCACTCATAAGAGGCTATAAATTCTTCCACTGTGCCATATTTTTTCAAATTTGTCAAACAACCTAAATGGTTGGTGTCAATTTCAAAGAGTTCATAAAGCTCTTCCACAAAGTGTGTCCAAGCCACATACCCTTGGCAAGCATTTTTTCTCCATTGCCACCATTTCCAATGTTCTTGTTCTAGATGGAGAACAACATACCATAGTTTGGCCAACTCATCTGTAATGCCATACAAAGATAAATAATGTTCCATTTGAGTTACCCAGCCAGTGGGATCTGAGAAATCAAATTTGGTCACATCCACACGCGGAAGGTATAGGTCACGCTGAAAGTGATGGGGCTGAAAATTCTGGGAATGAGAGGGAGTTTCACCTTCTTTTTTCAAAGGTGGGTCAGATGAGGGAATATCTGCAGGGATATGTAGCTTGGCGCATATCATCGTAGTGAAGGAGACACAATGGGTATTGAAGGATTCAAGATGGGTAGTGGGGTCTTGTTTGAGGTCCTCCATTTTTGCGTCTATGGAGGAATGCATGGTTTTATTGATGGTGGAAACATTGGCACTGATTTGTCTCACTTCTTGTTGGGTTTATTTTAAACTAGAGTGCAAGGAATTGAAGTGAGATTCCAAGTCTTGGCTACGGATGTGGGCCATGATGAAGAGGGAATATGAAAAGGGGCAGGTGGGACCACATAGAAAATGGGTTATGGGTGAAGTGTATCACAATGATCAGGGCAACAATTGGAATCCAATGGGGTAAATCCCAAATAACGATGTTGGAAGGGGGTCGGGTCCACGAGAAAAATAATTTTATGAAAAATGATAGGTATGAATACGATAAGGGTGAAGAGAGGAATCCAATGGGATAGGTCTCAATTAATGGTTCCAACGGGATCCATAATCATTTTTTTTCACTCCCACAGAGTTATACTCTGATATGAAGAATTAACAAGAAAAAATGTGTAGTAATTTCGCAACCCGAATGCATGAGACACAGTTGCGCGACAATAGATTTTGTCTGTTTTATTTTTGTTTCTATCCCAAGGGTTAGGGTATTCAAGGGTTCTATAGATAACGGTTTTCCCTATGTTATAGCTCTCTGATATACCTGCAGGGTCCAACAGTAGTACTCGGCCCAATATCTCAGGGCACCAACTAAGAAGGCTAGATTGTGCCCTTAGCCGTACTACCTGACTACCTAGGTACTAGAGAGTATATTCCCGAGTGTTGTTCTCGATGTCACTATAGAATTCAGGCAACCAATAAGTTTATCTATGGAGGGCTTCAAGAGATCTAGGTCGATTTGTATACATGTGTTGTCTGATGCGCTACCACTTGAAGGGGTACCAACAGGGGTTACAAGGGTGGCCAACAGATGTGCGCTTGAGTACCACTTTTATTTCCTATGTGTAATGAATCCCCGGCCGTGGGTTTATGTGTGTAACGACAGATATCTGTAGCTTTAAGGCGTCAAAATACGTCTCTACCCTGAAAAAAATTTAACCCAAAATTTTATGCTGAGGAAGGTGCTATGATACCACTTGTAATATTCCAAATATAAAATAGTATGCAGAACATAAACAATTAGCTAGAAATGACAGATAAACAATGATATAACCAAAACAATACCACAATAATACCAAAATAATATGGGAATAACACCATAAATAACACTTTTATTACTGAGAGTAATGTTCATTTTCCTCTTTGAGGGGGAAACCTCCAGTAGAGCAGAGATCTATTACAATAATATCCAATACAAAACTTCTCATACCCTCTACTCCTATTTATACTAAATATGTCTATCCAAAAGAACAATCTAGAGGAAGATCCTTCTAGAATCAGAAGATTCTATTAGGTCTTCTTACATTTGAATTATTCTTCCTTATTGTTAGGCCTTATTAATATTGACCTTTATTACATGGAAATATATTGTTCTAGCTACGTGAGGGGTTAGGTCCCTAACACATTGCCTTTGTCTATGTGCTCATATTGGATATATATTTTTACTTCTATGTTCTTCCCTACCATCCTTATTCTTTCTTTGTAATTGCATTCTTTTTCTTTCAGAATCCTTTTTTCATTATCCTTTCCTTTCATCGTCATTCATTCTTTGCAGTTGCAGTATTTTTCTTTCACGATCCTTTTTTCATTGTTCTTCCCTTTGATCTTCACTTATTAACTATGTTAATTTTTCTATTCTCCATTATGTTACTTATATGTTGGTAAGGTTGACTCAATTGAGTATGCTAAACTATGTTGCCTACGTTAACTACCTTGTTGAAGTTCACTTCTACACCTAACTTCTATGGTTACGTCGATGGCTAGAAAAATTCTACCAACAACAACAATGGAGAATCACCCGATGGAAAATACCAACTAGAATTTTTCTCATTTAGGATGGTGATCTCCTCTAAAATGTGGACTCGGTTGCCACCTAAATGGAAAAATCGATCTAATTTCGATAATTTGATTCAATTTTCAAATAACATTAGATCTAAATTTAACAATAATATCTATGAAACTATTTCTTAAACATTAATCCTAACTATATTAGTTAAAAGTGAGTGTAATTAAAATCATATATAAGACCGAAGGACAAATTACTTATCAATGAAATAGTTCCATAATTCAGTAAAACTTTAAGCAGATATGCATGTTAAATTTTCTAATAAGAAATTATTTGAAAACAATACATGCATTCTTATATCTAATTTTATCAATTGAAGAGATTTACATTTCTTAAAAATAAATTTTATATGAAAAACATCAAATGCTAAAATTGTATAACTCACAAAAATGTTGCAACAAAACTTTAGACATTCAATTGAACAATTTTCTCCAACTTGTTCATGCTTTCAATTTCTTATTAAAACTGATAAAAATATACAAGTCTCAAATTAAAGTTTTCCATCCCCTTTAACATCCAAGAGTTCCCCTTTTATTTAACCTCTTTTGCTCAAGAATCCGAGTCAATCATCTTCTACTAAATATCCCCAAAGAAGGGAATTGGTTACAATTATGTTTCAAAATAATCTTCTATTTTCTTTTTTCTTCCTTTGATCATTTGGGTTTCTTCCACGTCCACACCAAATTATATGTTTATTTCATGTAAAATATCTTTGATTTTCATTCACCTCCATGATTCATGTTCTTGTTCATACATCTAGTGCTACCTCCCTTTGGTACTCTTGCTAGAAACATAAATAAAATTAATGACCAAGATGAACATATTTGTATTTAGAAAAAAAGTCAGAGATGAAAATATATAAATTTTAAGACTTTTTAGAAATTGATTAGGTCTGAGAATTTTTCATCGGATCATTCCTCATGCCCCAAGCTTTCTGACGAGCTCTTGTGTGTCTAATTTAGCCACTTGATGCCTGAGTTATAGACTGCAAAAAATTATGACTCAAGAGTCATGGATTATTCTACCAAATGAATCTTGACCGTCAATTTGCAATCTGGGGGAATTATCTCACATGCACTTGGGGATTTAATTTCGAAGAATTTATATTGTTCAAATTTTCCCATTTAAGTTGAGTGCGAAGCTACCTATGGTACAGACCATGAAACATGTGATAACATTTTAGGATCATACACGTAGCATATCCAGGATACGAGATCCATAAAGTAGCAAACATTCAAAAAAATTAAAACTCAAATTCGTATTCCTCCTAGGATAAGACACATCACCTAACACATAGGTTCCAAGTAGGACAATCCCCGATGATTTGAGGGACTAGATATGATGTGGAGGTGAGCCAGTAGGTGAGCATGACACTAGTACAAAATTAGAGATAAGTGACCAAAACAATGACCAAAATATGCATATCAATGACCACTTTTGATTTGGTGATCGTTGGTGGCTAATTTTCGGTCTCTATTCATGCGACAAAAAATGTGGTCATATTTAGTTTGGTCATTTATAGCTTGTATTGTGGTCATTAATTTGGTCATTAATTCTGACAATTAATGACCAAATATATGACCAAATTAATAACCTCAAGAAAAGCTATAAATGACCAAACTAAATATGACCACATTTTTGTTCACGTGATAAGAGGATGAAAATGTTTGGTCACATATCTCTCATTTTTTGGTCATTTTTTTGGGTCACTTATCTCTCATTTTTTGGTCACTAATTTAGTCATTTTTAGTTTTTTTATATGTGTTCATTATTCTCATTTTTTGGTCACTAATTTATTCATTCTAGTCATTTTATATGTTTTCATTATTCTCATTGTTTGGTCACTAATTTAGTCATTTTTAATCATTTTATATGTGTTCATTATTTTTTAGTAGTTTTAATGGTGTCCATTATTAATCAATATAAATTTTTAGTATGATATTATGTCTAAATTAAAAAAAGAATCATACAGTATTCATGCTCATCTAATACACATGTGAATCATGCAATATTGTCACATTATTTAGTTAATTACAACACTTATATATAATATAAAGTAAGCGACGAGATTTTTAAAATCGGCTGGCGGTGTCGCTAAAATTGTTAGAAGGGATAAATAAGTGGCGGGAGCACTAAAGTTGGCCAAGAAATAAAATTAATTGGTGGGACCCTCCAAATCTTAGGCCCAATCAGATCGATGGCTCGTATTGTATTTCATTGGTGTTAGTAGCTCGACGATTAGTAGATGGTGAGAAGAGAGAAATAAAAACGTCCTTGCCACGTGTCGCTTCTTGATTAATTCCACTAACTGAAGTGGTGTGGATCAAAACCACCATTGGCCCTCAACAAAATTCAAATATATTAAAATAAATCATTTTATTATTATTTTCAAAGCTTGGAAAGGTGACTCTCCTGCCATTTCACCCGTCGGTTTCAGCTGATAGTCATTTTCAAATGGAATTGCGCTTCACAAACTCAATCCCCAGTCATTTAATCTAACATTGTAACCACCAGGTACTTCTAAAACATTTTTTTATTATCATGGAATCGAATTGAAATCTATTTTGTCTGTGTAAAAAATTAGACGAAAAGGAGGAGTCCATAGTTGATAAGGAGGGGTGTATTTTTTATCCAATTTTATATTTCAGTAGCATATTAGAGTCTAAAAAAAAGTTAGATGCATTAGAAATCGAAAATTATTATTTTCTTAGTAGTGTTTAGGCTTCAATTTCTCGTTTCTGTCAAGAACAAACTTGTCATTTCCTTGAGTTTGTCAATTTGTGTGCATCTAACTATTCACATACATTGAGAGTAATTGTTGCTTCTAATGGGTCAAAAATCATGTGCCGAGTCAATTCCTATGTCATTAGAGATTCATTAGGGTTATTCCATCCTTTTCCCCAAAATTATGTGTCGTTCGATGAGGTAGAATTGACTAGGATTTATAGATAATATAGTTTAGAGACAAAAAATGAGTTTCTTTCCAAGAAAGTGTACAATTGGTATTTTCCCTTTTAAGTTAGATTTTGGGTCTTGATAATGATAAGTTTGTCATTGAAGTCATGTTAGGTTTTTTTATGAAGTCAAGTCAGTTAGATTCAGTCTCAGTTTGCATTAATTTTGATGAATTCCTAGCCGAAGTAATCCATGCTGAGATAGTGAATTTCCACACTCTCAGCATTTCTGGTACCAGACCTATCTGTTGAACATGTTCATATACTACTGTCAAACATATTATCAAAAAATATATCCAATATTCTTCTCATACCATTCAATCATATTAGTTGAGGCAAATAAGATTAATATGTTTGATTTCATCAACAAAATCATGTCAAGGATTTATAAAGTGATTTTCAATATAGAATTGCCAAGGGTTTCAGAGGATATGAAAACCAAGCTACAGTTCACTCCATAAAACAAAATAGGAGACTGGTTTTTGTACAAGGATTATACACTCATCAGGGTTTATGGTTTCATTGAAGCACCTTACATTCTGCCAACATTTTTGAATCCTACAATATTTTCCCTTGAGTTCATTATACAAATACTTGAGTCTAAGACAAATCATTTTCTTAATTACAATAAGTCATCAAATATTAAACTCCCCTTCAATATGGGACCTCTTTTCATTAAAGGTAAATCATCTCTACCCATAGTAGATAATTTATTGAAGGTCATGAATTTCCAAGAAGCATAGAATATTAGATATCATCGTCATCAAATCATATCATAGAGAAGACAACAAAATAAAAATGCACCCTATGAGAATCAAATAGTAGAAGGTTTATATAAAATGGACAACTTGGAAAATTTTGATCAAGACCAACAAATGCCATAAATGTTTAATAAAGTTCAGGATTCAAAGACTGATATAGTTCGAGCAAATCCTCTTACAATGGAAATTCAAACTCCAACCAAAATTGATAATCTGAACAAAAGAGCCATATTAGAGGTAGCTGGCATGGAAATTGATGAACCATTTTCCAGTAAAAGGAGTAAAATTTAAAGGGAGAAAGTTGTGGTCATCCTGGAAGAAGATGAACCCATAAAACAAGGAGAAAATGTTACAATTGTTGAATAAGAACCAAGTTTTCAAATACAAAGAAAGAATCTCACATCCCGTCGTTCAAATACAACAATATTTATATTCATATGCTCAAAAATACCAGTTTAAATCTAAGAAAGAGTTGATTACACAATATGCACAAAAGAAAAAGCAATTATTTGAAGAGGGTCATAAATTGTTTTCAGAAGTTAGGAAACCGTCTCAAAATAAAGTTTCATTGGTTATAGTTAAATATGCATAAATGAATACCTTGAATATAGTAGTTACAGAAGAAAACAAAGTCACTAAGATGAAAATCAAGACGGATCAAATTAATGCACCATATAAGATTCATTTCCATAAACAAACCAGTGAAAAGATTTATGGTGACCTTTTACAATCAACTTTAAATATTGCAAGGTTGGAAAGAAAGGTGACAAAGTTGGAAGGGAAGCTAAAGCAGGAAAAAACAACAAATAGAGCATGGACGATACATATTAAAAGGCTAGAATAAGATATCATGGTCGTAGGGGCAGAGCCTGTAAATATGCAACCTATTAAAAAAATTCTCGAGGAAAAAGAAAACACAATCCAGGTGATGAAGAAGAAATTAAAGATCCCTAGCAATGAAATGCAAACCACAAAACGAATGACCTTCCAATAGGAAAAATATTCTCTACAACAAGAACTAATGAACTATAAAGAAAAAGTCTTGCAATTAGAGGATGAAAAGCAAGAGTGGTAGAAAGAAATAGATGAATTGTTGTTGAGAAATGTAACTACAAGCTCTACTCAAGAGAAAGACATATCTACTGAAAATATGGTAAAATCTATGTCCTAAGTTAAGCTAAAGGATGTAGAAATTGAAGAACTGAAACAAGAAAATCAGAAACTTAAATAAGAAACAACTCAAAGAAGTGAAAAGGGTAATCAAATCCAAAAAAAACACATTTTTTGCAGGAAAAGGTTGCCAATTTGAAGTCAAGGATAAAGGTAAAATTTTCATTGCAAGGGGCAAAGCATCTTCTCTGGGATTCCTTAGCAGTGGATATCACTAAGTTTAGACAACACTTAAATTTTGTTGAGGACAAGAGTATTGTAGCAAGCAAAACCCTTCATATATGTGTAATTGTAAATGAAACACTGCTAAAAAGTCCTTTGGAGTGGGCTCAAAATCCAATTAATCTCCTAAATGCAGTCTCTAATGCATATTTGCAGACTATTAGAGTCAAAGATAGGATTGTTGTCATAGTTTGGGCCAAGAAAATCATTGGAAAACATAACCATATGAGGAATGTGTGGTCAAAATAAGAGCATATAGAACAAAATGTACAAATCCTCAATGATTTATTCAGTCAGTTGTTCAAAAGGGGTTTGCCTTATTTTTGGAATAATAATGGCAAGTTGGTTTCACAAGAGAAATATAATGTTTTGTTGACCCAAGCTCGAATGGATCGTTCTAAATTTGAAGACCTGGAAAAAGGGTTAAAATGAAATACAATTGTGGACAAGTTAACAAATGACTTCGATATTCTAAGTCAATTCAGGATAATTAAATCAATTATGCCTCCTATTTCATATGCATCCTGTATAGAATTATAGGTTCTTATCAAGGAAATGGTTGATTACGATATTCCCTCTGAAAGTCAGTGGAAGGAAGTTGAGAGACTGGGGAGATCAAAGTATAAATTGTGAGTTGCTAATTAGTCTTGATGACTCATCTAGGTGGTAAAACATGGTTTTAGAAGAAATTAGGTTAAGCAGATCTTTTAGTCAAAACAAAACTAAAGAAAGATACACATAATTTATGAAGGGATTTTCCATGTGCAATAATATCTCTCGAGTTTTTGATTTTCAATTGTGTATGTTTATATTTATCTCAGTTTCCCATTTGGATGTATGATCTTCCAATATTTAATTAAAAGTAAATGATTCATAATTCATCTTTGATGCTATGAGTTCATAGCAGCTAAATACTTCCACTTTTTCCTCTGAAATTAATACAAAACTCATCCATGTTAGATGTTTTTTGTTAATGGACTGTTAATCCTCAAATCCTCAACCATACTATAATGGGTTTAGTAGCTGGAAAACATTGTCTATCTTGCTTCTGTCATTGATTTTTTCAACCATCAGTTATTGATCACTTTGGTTAACATTTTAGTTTCTTGAATCCATTCACAATGGTAATTTTCTCAACCCAACCAACCACACTATAAAACCCATCATTATTTAAAGATATTTCCATTGTGACTAAATTTCATTGAGGGATCCCCCTTTGGTTGGAAAGGCCATTTTCCAGCCTAAATATTGGTTTGAAAGGGTTACCTTGGAAATTTCCCCTTACAACCAAGAAAATTACCAAGTGATAACAATAGGCATGACAGAAACAAAATTTCTAATCACACCACAAACAACATTAAATGAAAAGAACCAGTGAATAGATGCATTAAAACATGTCCTTATATATCAGGTCACATGCCCTTAAAGAAAAACGGTCTAAACACTATGTAAAGTAAGTTTAAATTGTATGAAGACTATGTAAAGTAATTTTAAATGGTCTAAATACTATGTAAAGTAAAAAGAAAGTTTGCAACTGATTCATAAAACACGATCATCTAGATTGATGATTTTCTCAAGTACTTCTTCGGCCATCGAATGAAACTCATTTATGTCTTCTTCAAACGTTCACATCCATCAATTGTATCTTCATAGGCAATGAGGATGTTACTTGTTATATTAATGAAAAGTATATTGGCATCTTCAGGACCAAGTGGCACTCCATGGATCATAGCAAGTGACTGAATTCATCCAATGTCGACAATAGCACCATCATATGGATCTAGTACATTAACTGTATCGCCTACTTGGAATACTTCACACTCTGCTATAGTTAACGGGAATTGTCAAAATATAAGAATAAAAATACAATTAAATTCCAAAAATATGCATAATTATTGATATAACAAAATTAAATGCACTCACCGAGTCAATATATGAAATATGTCCAACAAGAGTTGTACACAATGATCAAGAATGATGAGGCGCATCAATGTTGGGAGATTGTTTAATTTTATCTTGCATGTGATTACATCATGCACAAATCAAATATAACATTATAAGGAAACAATAATATAGTAGAAAATAGTAAATATAACATTAAAACACTAAAAATCAGACCTAAACCAATTAAATTAGATTATGAAATCAAGTGAAGAAATGTTTGGAGGGGAATGATAATTAACTTACCTCATATAAATCACTATGAAATCCCTTACTTTTCCATGAATCAATGATAGGTTCAATGAAGGTGGCTATGGTTGACACTGTCTTTGTCAACCCATTTATGAATTCCATTACATGTTTATAATTCTCACTATGATTTTCAACAGACGTATATGTGGTTAGTGTTTTCTCAACTTCATTAGATGGTGATGATATTTCTATTGGATTTTTTTTATATATGCTTATGTTTATAATTTTCTATATCTGCCATTATATATTGGTCAATCATTTCGCTAACATCAATTTATGATCTATTAGCTCCTTGAACCTACAAATAATTATCAACACATAACTAGTTGGATATATATACGAATCAAAATGCAATATAACACCATGTACTTACAAATATACTTACAAAAATGCCATACATAATGCAATCAACAAAAAATACATATACTTATAAACATGGTTTGATTGTCTTTCCACCCACCGCGACTCAAAATAAATCGATCCCTCACATTATCTCTTGATATCTTACCTTTTGTATGCTTTTACACATACTCTTTAACATACATACTTTGATTCAAATCCTTCCATTGTTTGGGAGTCTGTAATACCCATTTTTCCCCCAGGTTGTAATTAATCATTAATTATGACCACCATGCTACGACATGTGAACAATGTAAATGTTTTATTGTTTAGATTTCCAATAATTGACTTTGGGGGTGAATCCTTGAAGTAATGGCCATGATATCACTAGAGGAAAGAGTGAGGAAACTGTATAGAGGGTTCATTATGTCAAAATGACCCAAATTCTCTTTGTTGAAATAATAAGCCTCATCCCGATCCTAAGGAAAAATCAGTTAATGAGAAAAGGACTGGTGGCTGAACAATAAACTACCCCAGTGAATGTAAGCATGGAGGGTCTGGCTGAGGAGACAAAAAACTGTCAGCTCGAAGTACCACAGAGTGTAGTTTCCTGTAGGCCCAGATTGACCTAAATTCCTTCTGATAGAAGGAAGAGGAAAGATCCAGAACCTTCCTAGGGAGGAAAAAGGTGTGCAAGAATATACACGAAGGAAGACAAGAAGGAGACTACACCGAGAGGGTGATTGTTGTAGGAAAATTCCCCTGCAGACAGGTAAATGACCTCTTGGATCCTAGACCCCTATGACCAAGACAAAAAAATGCTAACATTGGACACTGATATTCCTTTAAATGAAGATAAACTAGTCAAAATCAAAAGAGGAATAAAAGAGGATGTACCTTTTTATGAAGATTGTCC
This sequence comes from Picea engelmannii, assembly GCA_009831015.1. NCBI lineage: Eukaryota > Viridiplantae > Streptophyta > Pinopsida > Pinales > Pinaceae > Picea > Picea engelmannii. Next base: position 200,324 of record ML785730.1, read on the forward strand.
TTTCTTGGTCTAGTCTGAACTTGATATTCAATCCCTTTAATGAGATATGCAATTCAATAGACAACAAAGACAATGCATGCTTCCTATTCTACCAAGATTAGTTTAATCTAGATTTATCAAGAAGAGACAAACCCATGCAATCATACACAAACTTGAAAGAAACAGGCCAAGCATATATTAATGACAACATAACAAGGCACTTACAATCTATAGATGTAGATGCAATAGCCTCACCAAGTCCTTCTTGTCCAACCCCTTGCTCAAAAGATCCATGAACAAAATGACAATACTTTTCACTGGTATTCTCCTCCTTTTCACCATGAGAATGCCTCCTTTTATAGGCTTTGGGAGGCTCAATCACCTTAGTTATATTTGAAATAAGTTGAGGATATGACTCCATCAGTTGTGGTATCTCCCTTAGATACAACGTAAAGCTTGGATTCGATCCAAACCAACTTGGATAATTTCTAGTTGTTTTTATAGATAAGGGGAATTTATCCCCTAGAATCTCGCAACCAATCGACTCTCCCTCAAAGCTGGAAACAAAGCACTATAGAGCTCCCTACTAAGTGTACAAGGAGTGCTAGCACTCCCTGCAAGTGAGTAGGGGAGCATTGATCTCCAAAAATCCGTTTAAGATAATAATTTCCCAAGGAAAAATAATGTATAAGCTTTCCAAATGATATTTTTTCCTTTTCTAACATGTCTTAGAGGGTGTATCAAGTGTTGTTATGGTGTCGTCTACAATGCGACATATGCAAGATGAAAATACGATGTTTTCGACACTTGCGACACTTACGATAGTGATAATGGGAAATTATCGAAGTGAGGAATTTTGATGTGTAATAGATTGCCCCCCAAAGTGAAAAGTCAGAAGATGAAAGATGATGACTAAAGTGCTTTGTAGATTTTTGAAGCAAGGGTATGGAGTCGGAGAACCTGGTAGAAGATGCAAAAAACCATCAAACAAATGTTATCATATGTTTCAAACCCAAGGCAGACATACCTATGCTTCAGTGACAAAGGAATTAAGGTATGGCTTCCAATAAATACACTGCGGATCCATAATGATATTGACTTAAGGGTATAGCCACCAAAGATACAATGTGGATCTATACCTCCATGACATGAACTGATCATAGCCACGAGAAATACACAGTGGATCTACAAGATGATAAAACATATCCATGGACCAATACAAAGTGGATCTATGTGAGCGTATATCATTATGATCAAGATATCTCCTTCGTAGCCTGGGAAAGCAGATAACAAAGTGAAAGATCCACCCAGGGTCTTCATCCCAATCTCGATGTAGTACAATTCTAGCCATGTGAATAAGTTTTTTGATGTTGAACATGGTAGAAACCACTTAATTACCGGTCAATGAGGTAAAACGTTAACAAGTGCGAGGGAAATCACCAGTGATGTCAATGACTCCCAAGGTAACCTAGTACAATCCAACAAATGTGAATAAATGAGTTGAAGTCGAACATTCATGGAGTCATTCGATCATAGGTCAATGATGTAAACCCACTGTCGAAGGCGAGGAGGCTTGCCATTGAGGCATGCAATTCCAAAGGTACTAATTGGTTTCTAAGTCAAATTATTGGATGATGTGTTGAAGTCGACAAGAAAATACTCATTGAAGGAGGGATTTGATGTATCCCCCATCATTGACATCAAACTGGCATAGAGATGTAAGATGTTGAATCAAATGAGTATGGAATGACACAAGTATTGAAACTAGAAATTTTTTATGGTTGACTCTTGAGGCGAATACTTCCCTTGAACACTGAGGCACAACATGACTCGACAACATAAATTTAACATGGACCAAAACATAATGTAGTGGATACCGTGACATTCCTTGGGTGACCCATAGGAGTGAAAAGACTCAGGGAATTGGTATAGTGCATAGGTTCAACGGGTTATCAAAGTGTTCAAAATGTAGGTAGAAATAATGTGTCGTGTTCAAGGGTGACTGCAAGAGTGACTCGTGACAATTCTAAAAGATAGCTTGGATTGCTTGCTTCACTTTTTCCCCCATCCAGATAGACGAGTACCTATTTTTGATTTTACGAGATCGAGGAGGATAACACATTCTCGATATAAATCACCTTTGGTAAGTCCCTCTTCCTTTGTTTAATGAACTTGAAGAAGTAAGGGTTTGGTCCCATATGGGCCCTTCAATGTGCAATTTTAATGAGTCAAGAGAAGGAAAAATTGGTGGTTTTTCATGTTTATAGAGTCTGAAAATAACTTAAAGACGACTCCAAGGTTGTCCTTTTTCATAAATTTAGTCTTCAAAGTCTGAAAAAGAGATAAACTGCTACTCAAGAGATTCCCTTTCAAAACCTTTTAAACGAGTGTGAAAGGAAGCAAGATCACTTGACAATATTTTCATGGTTTAGAGAGTCTAAAAAGAGCTTAAAGGAGACTCCAGGGTTTTCCTTTTTCGTGTAACCTTTACGAGTCCGAAAAAGTGATAAAATTTTACTCGGTTGCATTCTCATGTTTTTTCGAGCGTGAGAAAGAACAAAGACCGTGCTCATAAGTGTTACAAGGTTTATCGAAAAAGATACCACTTCGGAGCCTACAAATACAGACAACTATGCATCCAGGGTATTAGTGACTCCTCAAAAAAGATTTAAAAACCCAAAATAAACTTTATATTATCAAAAATCAACCCTATAATAGTGAAATAGGGTTAGAAATTACATTTACCATTTCATTTTACCAATTTCTTCTAGCTTTGGAATTTTCAACCTTTGGAGGAAGATTTTAAAGCTGCGAGCACGGGAGTTGTGATCAACTGTTTTTTATTATGTCTAGACCCGGTTGGTCACCTTACCATTTAAATCATTTATCATGGTTTAAAATTGTATTTTAGCTATTTTTTAGGATGTTATGGGCTCCTTAGGAAGCCCTAGGCAACGAACTAGATCAATGCTCCCTCAAAGGGATGAGGGGAGTGTCGATCGAGTTTTTGGCACCTTGGTGCATGTACCTAGGGAGTGTTAGTGCTCTGTGAATAGGCTTAGGGGAGCGTTAGCGCAAAACCAAAAAACATTGTTGTTTTTAGGCTAAAAATACCCAATTTTTTGCTGCAAGAGGTTGACTAAAGTAATTTAAATGGTTGTATTTGCAGTTTTCACGGATGATAGCCATGATTGAATGGAAGGAATGTGAACATGATTTCGATGATATCGCCACATTGAAAAACCCTCAAGCAAGGGTTTCTTTGAGAAACTATGGTCTCCTCAAGTATTTCAAGCTACAAAAAATGAAGAAAGAGGTTTTGTTACTTGATTACTTGATTGGACTATGGGATGATGTCAAACAAGCATTCCAGATTGGACCAAAATTGCTCAAAATTGAGCTCGATGATGTGTATTTTTTGACCGGATTTTCAAGGAGAGGGGCTCCTATCCTTTTGTCTGGGCATCAAGAAACTCCTCATCCCACCAAGGTATATGTGGTTGACCACTATATTCCAGGATCTCGATTAGTTAGGGGACAAATCATGATCAAGGATGTGAGGGATTTGGCATTGAGATCGATTGTATTTTCCATTACCAAGTTGGAAGGTAGTTCGAGTGCTCACCTAGCTTCAAAATCTCAAATTTATATGCTCTACAGTGTGTGGAGCCCAAATTATTTAACTGGAGTGTGGGGTTCCTTTGGAACGTCAAGGAACAGATTATAAAGTGTAGGATTGGAAGGCAAAAGAAGTTTGGCTACAAATCTTTCTTAGTTTCATTATTTTTGGAACAAATACCCTAGATGCAACCATATATTGCATTGATAGCACGACAGATGACCAAGCCACTTATGGAAATATGGACTAGTTTTTCCCCGAGATTGGGGAACGAGGCTTCAGCGTTCAAGTTCACAACCAACTTCTTCTATTGGTGGAGAAGGCGTTTGATTATTATTGATGAATTTCCATATGTTGGAGCGGATTTACGGGGAAGTGTGGACTTAGGAATTTCCATATGCATCGATTGGGATGTGTCAGGTACGAAACCAAACCTTGTCATGTATTTTTGATTTTATATTTTATATTATTTTTATGTGTACAAAGAGGGATCTTAATAGATGTTTTGTTTCATCATGCAGATAGAGGCGCAACATGTCTGTTAGAGATGTCGCCACTAGGGAGTCGTGGAGACATGAAGATAGTTGTGGAGCATGAGGTGGCATTGGGGGGTCTTCGGGAGATCGAGAGGAACCTCTAAGGTATGACTATGGGTGTCCCTCCTCTCAGGAGATGATATGTACCTCTTCATCTACAAAGGCATACAGTAGGGGTTCCTGAGAGTTTGAACCACTTACTCTGATGATTGGCCCGTGCAGCGGTGTGCTTCTCGGAGCACAACGTAGTGCAAGAGGACTAGGATCCTCTATATACTTTGTAGTCTTTTTATGATGATATCATGGGAATGAGCGTGCAAATGTTTCCCTATTATGTACTTTTTGATGTAAACAAACTTTTTCTATCGTGCATTATATATATATGAGTTTTTTGGTGCCAATGATGTTAGAATTTATCTTGTGTGATGTTTTTTTAATGTACATGTGATTCATTTTATTTTAAAAGTTTTATCTATGCGTAAGATACCGATCCAAAATATAATTTTCTACTGAATCTGACGTCATGTTGAGTTCTCTTGGTATGTGTCTGTATTGTGTAAATTCAAACATTCTTTCAAGACGATGAACTCTTAGGTGGAGACGCAATAGGACACGGTTGTGAACGACATAAAGTCGATTGAGTTGATAAACCACGAGTTGAGAATATAGGTTGATGATCAGATGAGATATACCTAGAGAGGAAGCCTCGGTTAAAATTCCAATAAAAGCGTGATATTCTGCCATGTTATTGGTTGTTGATCCTAGGAAAATGCCTCCTAAACTCACCAACTCATCATAGTGGTAAATGACCCAAGTTGCAGAAGCAATGTTCTGGGTGTGATGACTAGTGCCATCCGCAAACCCGACAAAGATGGGAAAGGAAGATTTCATATAAGCACGCAATCACAAGACAAAGTATAAGAAACTAAAACAAAACTTGTACACGCAAGAGAAAAGACACACCAAATAAAAAAACATAGTACAATAGTGTACAAATCACACATGCTAGATGTTTTATGCATAGTACTTCTTGAGGTAAACCCTGTTTCAGGGCTCACCGAGAGATATTACATCGTAGTCAACTAGCTCTTAGGCACCTCTATGTAATACATGTTTTACGATATAGGTTCCATGCCACAGAGGTTCTAACTTTCATGTCCCTAGCTTATCGTGAGCTTGGTCATAAATGAGTACTAGGTCTCCTTCTGTGAAAGTACAAGGTTGAATGAATTTTCATATTGACTCTTCATTCATTTTTTATACATCTCATTGACGAGAGAAACATCGCGACATATTTTATCCAAATTAGTTAAATATAAGAATCATTCCTCTTCAGCAGAGGTGTGAGGCAGGAGTTATACAGTGAGTTTCAACGAAGGGATCTCACACTCGATTGGTAACACTTCTTCGATGCCATAGACTAACTGGAAAGGAGTGAATCCAGTTGCAGTTTTCACTGAGGTGTGGTATGCCCAGAGGGTGGATAAAAGTTGCAAGTGCCAAGAAGTTTTGTTTATCCCCACCATGCGTTGAATCATGGTCTTAAGGACTTTGTTGATAGCTTCAACTTGTCTGTTTACTTGAGGATAGTAGGGGGATGAGTTTTCATGGCGGAAACCCAACTTGACATGCAATTCACTCATCATATGGTTTTGAAAGTGTGAGACGTGATCAGTGACAATGGCTTGTGGGACACCAAAGCGAGTGATGATGTGGTTAAAAACTAAGAGAGTTTCATTATGACCATCGTTAAGAAATGTAGGCATAGCCTCATCCCATTTAGTTAAATAATCAATGACAATGATGATATAACTGTGCCCCCCAACTAAGGTAGTCTTACATTGCATAAAATAAATTCCCCATTTGGAAAAGGGGTCGATGGAGATAATGGGATGCAGCGAAGCAGGGTGGGTTTATGCCTTTTTGTGAAAATCTTGACAGCGTGGGCATCGTTTGACAACCTCAATACAATATTTGAAGATGGAGGGCCAAAAATAACCAACACATAAGATTTTATGGGTTGTAGCCATCCCAGAAAGGTGACCGCCACAACCTCCATAGCCTCATTGTGGGTTAAACAACGTTTTAAGATAGTATCAATACCATGACGATAAAAAGTATGTCCAATGATAAGGTAATGTTTAGAATGGTGGAGAATACGATGATGTTCTTCATGGGAGATATCAGGATGGAAACATTGGGTTTGAAGATAGAGAAGAATATCTCCATAACAAGGGTCTGAGGTGCTAATGAGGAACAAATATTTGTTGGGAAGAGAATCACTGGGCTCAATATATTCATCAGCATGGGGAAGATCGCAGATAAGTTTTACAAAAACCAATGACTTTTTAGCTTTTGATTTGGAAAACTTGAGATTGAATTCTTGAATAATAACGATCCATTTGGAATATTTTCCCTCAAAGGCTTGTCGTGTCAGGATATGGTACATGGGGTTCGAGTCTGCAATGACCGTGGTAGTGAGTAACATGATGTAATGGAAAAACCTCTAGATGGAAATGATGACTACCAGAGCTAACTTTTCAACGTGTGAATATCGGATTTCAAGACCGAATGGAATCTTGCTCAAATAATAGATCACATTTTTGTCACCGTTAGGATCCCTTTGAACTAACACCATAGCAATAGTGGAAGTAGAGGCATCCAAATAAAGGATATAGTCTCGAGCATAGTTCATAGGATGCAAGAAAGGTGTGTGGTTCAATGTGTGATTAAAAGCATCAAAAGAGTGTTGAGCAGTGTCATCCCAAATGAAAGGAGTGTCTTTCTGCAACAATCTCATAAATCCTTTAGTGAGTTTGAAATAATTTCATATGAAATGATGAAGAAAATTTTCTTTCCCTTGCAAACTTTGTATTTGGGTTAGATTGTTGGGAGCAGGTAAAGCAAGAATAGCTTTGAATTTCAAGGGATCCACCCTAATCCCGTATTTGGAGACAATGAATCTGAGGAGACGACTTGATTCGATAGAGAAGATACATTTGTGAGGGTTCAAACAAATATGGTAGAACCGACATCAAATAAAAATGGCCCGCAAATGACCAATATGGTCTTGTCGAGTGGATGAATGAGCGAGTAAATCATCGAGGTAAGGATCCACATTATGTTTGATATCATGAAAGACATATGGCATGGCCCGCTGGAAAGTAGCACCATCAATTTTAAGGCCAAAGGGTAGCTTATGATAAGCAAATGTATCCCAAGGTTAGATGAAGGTTGTCTTATGTTGATCAACTGGTAGAATATCGATCTAGTTATACCTTGAGAATCCATTCATGAAAGAAAATATAATTCTACCAATGCAATTATCAATGATTTGGTTGATAAAGGGTGTAGGGTAATTGTCTTTTGGATAAGCCTTGATGATATCCCTATAATAGACATAGACACAGATGTTTCCTTGTTTTTTAACAACCAGAACGATGTTAGAAACCCATTCCATCAAGGGGACAGGATAGATAAAGCCATATTTCAATAGTTTTTCAACTTCTTCCTTTATGGTCGTGGTTTTATTAGGATGCACCGGGCGGAGTTTTTGTCATACAGGTTTAATGCCTGGGTAAGTTTTTATCTCATGCACAAATATCGATGGATCGATCCCTAGCATTTCCTCGTAACTCCAAGCGAAGACATCACATAATTCTTTGAATAAAGCGGTGTAAGCTTCCACTTCTTCGGGTGAACAATTAGCATGGAAATGAAAATTTTCCATGACACCTTCTTTGATTGAAATATTGATAGTAATGGTAGAAGATATGTTGCCTAAATTCCCCTCGGAAGTAGTATCCTGGGTAAGTATAGGAGATTGGGGAGAATTGACAACATCGGGGGGGGGGGAGAGATAGAGTTTATATCTTCCACAATTTCATCTAGACTAGGAATAAAATATGATCGATGATGGTTGTCATCCCAAGGTACCTCATCAATACTAAGCATTTCCATAATGGACTCGTCCGATGGAAAAATCCGTAGGATGTATTAGAAAGCAGAGGATAAGGAATCAAACCAAGATGGCAACAAATAATTGTCGGATGCCAACAAATGTTGGTTGTCCAAAGAGGGAGAGGCATATTGGATAGCATAGTATGAAGCCTCAACAGGACTAAGCGACATAGCGTCACCTAGTGCATTAAATTCCAAAGGACTAGGCACAACCCAAGGATCAGATGATTCGAAATATTGATATGCCATAGTCGAGATCATATTGATCGTGGCAATGTGTTGTGTGGTGGGAGGAAGTGTTGCGGGGAAAGTACCCATAAGGGAAGAATATTTTAAAATACCTACACCAAAAATTTCATAAGTGATATTACTATCTCCCAAGAAAGGAATATTGTTGGTGGCGGGAGTGCGAGCATCAAGGGTGTAGTAATCTAACTGGTCGATAGTGACAATTTTACCTTGATAGAAGAATTGTACACATAAAAACATTGATGAAGTGATGAAAATCATGGAATAAAACCAACTTCTTTCTAACAACAAGTTGTAATGAAGGGGAGAATCAACTACCTCTACATCGACATAGACAATCTTTCCTCCCAACTAAACAACTAAGGACTGCAAGAGTCCATGAGGAGGAAAACCTCTCCCATTGAATGCTCGTAACATTGTAGAGGATTGGTTAAGTGCGGGTGATTTTAATCCTTTCCAACATGATAATGACATGACACAACTCGAATCTCCCTCATCCAGTATGGTGCGGTGAATGTGTTGGTTATGAACAACTACATCAATTTGAAAATCAAGTTGTTGAAAAAGTCGTGACTTGAAGTTATCAAGGTTAAACGTGATATTATTCTACAAATCAGGATCAATTGTGTTGATCATGGACAAAAACATTCTACGTTGACTTGGGTAATGTTGTAGAACTTCAAGGGTAGACATAACACACAATTCTTGAGCCAATTCTTCAACAATGTTGTAGTTTTGGGTGGCACGTGAATTAGGATTAAAATTTGATTTGCAAATAGTTCTCTTGGGAGGGCATAAAATAGATTCGAAAGTGGGTTTCTCAATCATAAGTGACCTAGACGAAGGACTAACGGTGGCGGGAGATGGATCCAGTGGGGTACCATTAGTGACCTTCTCTTTATCAGGTTTAGTCGACGTGTCATACTTTTTTGTGTGATTGGTTAAATCGATCCCATTGAACATATAAATATGAGCACTCGACAAGGCTTCCTCACTAGGAGGATGGATTGGATTGCCCCATGATGGAGGGGAAAGGGACTGAGAAACCATGGATTGTTGTTGAGGAAAAGGATGTGTTAACACAGTGGGTTGGGAATTCCATTTGAAAAGTTTTGCAACTTTATCTTGATGAGGAAAGTATTGGGTGTAATGATCATCACCACAAATAAGACACGATAATTTTGGTTTTCGTTGTGGTTGCTTTTCAGGAGCAGGTGGTGGAGTTTGTTTTTTTGGAATTTCATTATTATTATTAGTCTTTTTGGGTTTATTTTTCTTTTTCTTCTTGCCCCCGGATTGTTGCGAAGAGGCAAATTGGACTGCATTCACCTAAGAGATTTGAGTTAGGGGGGTGGTAGAGGAGAGGCAATTAGAACTGGTAATGGGTGCAGAAATAGAGTGATTAACCATTCCAGTCTACTTTGATGAAGATTGGGTTTTGATGGTACCAATGACTCCATCTGCATGTGTCGTAGAAGAAGGTTTGGATGGATCAGTAGAAGTATGAGGAGCATTTGGTATCAACTCATACAATGTACTAGATTGGGAGTAAACCGAATCTAAATACTGAGCATGAGCAATGGCTTCTTCCTCAGTGACCAGACCAACCACGACGACGTCATGAGAAATTGGGGGTAAAATGTATTTAATAAAATATTTGGCCAATAACTGGTCAGGAATGGTCTCTTTAATCAACCTTCATCGTCGCCTCCACTCATGAATGTGATTGGACATATGTACAGAGTTCATTTAACGAAGTGAGGTTAAGAATTCAGTACCCGAATGGTCTCATACCGATTAGAGATATGTACAGGAATGGTCTCATACCAAATAGGTAATTGAAAATGCGTGAGAAAATCCATAACTAGGGAGTTGAAGTCTTGAAAGGTACCATGCTAAAGTGCAATGTACCATTTGGCTGCGGAGCCCGTGAGTGTGCACTGGAAAATATGCAAACATATAGAATCATCCATCAGTGAGTTTGATGAACACCATAGATGGAATTTCATAACATGGTTGTTTGGGTCTTCCTCGAGTTTACCATCAAATTTTGGGATGTCAGAAGGTAATTTAGCAGGAATTACCATCCAGAAAGGAAAATGTAATATGGGATCATTTGTCAAATGAGACAAATCTGGTATATCTAGCATGGCGAGGAATGGTAATTTTTAGTTTACCTTAGGGTTATACTGATGCGGCATAGGGATACCAGTGGGGCCATAAACTGGTTGAGGTGGATCATTGTATCCAGTTGGCCCTCCCATATATGGTTGTTGTTGATCGGTATAGGTAGGATTCGATTGTTGTTGAGGAACATTCATGAGCGAAGGGAAACCCAGTTGATTCTGAGGAGTATAAGTCGGTTGATTAGGTTGTGGGGGATAAATAGTTTTCCCTTGATGAGGGTAAACATTTTTTCCCTATGGAGGGTAAACATTTGAACCTTGGGGAGGATAAGTTTGTTGTCCTTGAGGACCTTAGGAGGGATTTGGGACACCCAGATAAGGTTTTCCAAAATATGATCCGAAAGGAACATGATTTGGTACTCCTCCTTGTGGGTTATGGTATGATTTTCCCCTTTGGTAAGGTTTATTAAACGTACCTCCTTGATGTAATCCCCAGGGTTTTGGAGGGTTTTCGGTAAAAGGGGGTTTCCCCCCTACCATAGGTTGTGTGACAACTGTGGTTTTACCAATAAAAGGGGGTTGTCCCTTGGCAGGTATGTGCAAGGGGGGTTGTCCCCCAAGAGGGATAGGCCCACTAGATGATGGTTTCCCTGCAGTCGGGATTTGTCCCACAATTGATTGTGTATGTATGGAAAGGGTTTTCATTCTATGAGGTAAAGGTGTTCCAATAGGATTTTGTGGAACATACAAAGTTGTAGTGTGAAAAGGCATAGTGGTGGGAGTAATGGTCGAAGTAACTTGTGCATAATTAGGTATTATGACTCCAACATTAAGTTGTATTAGTGTTGATGTAGTAGAATGATTGACTAATTGTTCGATGGGACGAGCAATAGTCTGACCGGACGGTCCTGCCTCAACAACGACAGAGGTAAGAGGGTCATGAGGATCGAGAAGTGGTCAACTAAAGTTAAAATGTTCATAAATATCACATCCCGATTGAGTCCTCCATATGGAGAAAACATGTGTCTATTTTGGATTTACCATGCCAACAGACCAAACAAGAGTTATTTACTCATCATAATCATGTTGTGTGTCTTCCATCTCTATTTCGGTATATGGCCTTGATGGCAGACATTGAAATTCCTCTTCTATTAAATTACCGAATGATTCCAATCGAACAAGAAGTGGTTTGAGAGGATCTTCTGACACAGGAGTAGTATGAGGAATGGAATCCTCAACCATAACCAACGATCTTTCAGGATTTTCTAACAAAGGAGTAACAATACTCCCAATGTCAGAGCGATTTTCTACCTCTTCACGGTAAATGTCTTCAAGTGAATTAGGAGGTAAGGGTTCATAGCCTTCTAGAGGAAACCCCTTCATCGTACATGATCTATGAAGACCTTTATCATCTACAACCTCAATATTGAAAAAATTGTTAAATAAACCAACATCACACACTAAAAAATCTAGAAGAACCAACAAGCAAAAAAAAACTTCTCTCAATGACCGTACTAGTTGTTGATGAAATCCAACATCGTGTGATCAAATTGAGAATGGGATAGGATATGAGCGGGTGGAACAGTTACGTTGGTGACCTACTTAATAGACTGATGCCTTGGTGCAAGCTTCCACACAATAATCATGGATTTACCCTCCAAGGAGCCAGAGTGAGTTTGACCAACGTCTATTCCAGGTACAACAAAGACTTCCCTTCACCATCACCTTGTGTGAGGACCCTAAATATTATGGCTACTAAGGACACCAACTCAAAGTCATCCCTTGGGCAGATACAGTCGAGAGTCCAGTACGAATGTATGGGCAAGATAACAAGTTTGAAATCCTTTGAGATAATTGAGGACAAGTGGACCGGTAGAAATCCAGAGGACCTTGAATGGATTCTGAATTCATGAAGCACCGAGAACAAATGAAGATATTTGGACCTCAAGAAGAACCCCCAATATATGATCGTACTACTATGAATGGTTAAACCTCAGATGGATAATCTTTGCGTCTCTCCCGAACATGACCTCGTGCGTAACCCTTGTGTTAGAGGGGGATCCCAACTATGCTTATACAAAAATTGGATTTACTCTCCCTATTGCAAGATGCTAAGTTTGTTTTGAATTCTTTGGAGATTTGTACTCTGTTGACGGGAAAAATCGACCGTCCGTCAACTGAGAGAGTGGAACCGGTCTGGGGTTGTCTAATAACCCAACTCGTTTGGGATGAACCACCCTGATGGGTTTAGTGGCTCCATTAGCCAATCTAAGGTCCTAAGAAAACAAAAAGAAAAACTATTCTAAACTAACTAATCTAACTAAAACTACATAAAACAAACTAATAAACTAATCTAACTAAAACTAACTATTAAACAAACTAAACTAATCTAACTATTCTATATATACAATCTACTAACTACTACTATACTAACTACTAACTGAAATATAACTTATTCACAAAATGTACAATATCCACAATTTACAGATTTAAATAAAACCTGAAAAACTCATTAATATTCTTCCCTAAGATAGAGGAAGCTGTTTTTGTTGATTTTATAATTTTATGAACAAAAATAAAAAAAAACTAACTAAACTAAATCACTAATATACTAATTCTAACTATAAATCTAACTAAACATATATCTAACTAAACTACTAATATTATACTAAACTAACAAAAATAAATTATGAACTGACCTGGAGAAATGCTCCAGATTTGTCCTATGTATGATGATCTTCTAAGCTGATCGGAGGGAGGAAACCCACACTGAATAATCCAGAAGCTTCTCATAAACGATAGCTGTAGTGCTCTTTAAGTTTGTTTACAGGACAAACAAGACATAAAAATCACAACAATCATATGATTTATAAATCTCCACAATTAGGTAAACCTGTATGCAAAGACTTATACAAAATAATTCAATTGATGAAGAAGAGAAATCTGTCATTCAATAACTGAATCAAGTAATTGTTGCATTTTTAAGTAATGGAAGAAATCAGATATGGATGAAACATTAATTAATTCATATCATTATGCAAAAGACTGTGATAGCTAAAGTAGTCACTAATCAAATGCAAATTGATAAGCATAAACATGAAACAAAAGATTGATATTATGAAAAGCAAAAGTTGTAGTAGAACATCAACTTCTGTCTTAGTTTGTATTAGAATTCCATAGCCTGGTTCTCCCACAAGTGAGGATGATCCTTATTACAAAAATAATAAGTATTTATAAGTTTTCCACAGGGTAAAACCTCCCTGTGGAAGTTATCAAAACTGTTTACATAAATCTGGGAAGATATCCCAAGTTTAACTAAACTAAGAACCTAAAATAAAACTAAAACACACAAATATTTCCCTAGCCTGTCCATCAAGTCCCATGCAATTCGAATTTTCCTGAAAAGGGTCAAAAATAGACAAGTTAGAAGGATCTTTTATTAATAAAACAATAAAAATCTAATTCTATAGACTAGCTACAGAATCCTCTGATTCTGTAGCTGGTCTAAATAAGACACAGAATCAACATTAAAATCGAACAAATCTCTTTTTAAAGAATTAAATTCAATTTAACATCCAATAGCTTATTTGACAACAAATCACAAATTGAAATCGTTATTCCATTTTGAAATCAAACAAGACCAATATCAATCAGCTGATTACAGAAATATGGGTACTCTGTTTTGTTTGTTACCACAAAGTTGGGTGATAAAATCATATGGAACAACAATGCAATCGTTTCATATCCACTCGAAATCAACATAATCAAAACAAATCACAAGCACTTGTTATGTTGTCTTATCAACAGGAGATATGATCGAATTGAACAGGATCATTTTCAAATCATTATAAATGTATTGTCATACGATCTAAGTCGTGAGCGAGTTAAACCATAACTGACTCGTAACTGTCCACAAACGAAATTGTAACAGGATCAATCAATTAATAACAGAGTTCATAATAGATATCCGATCGTTTTTTATTAGCCAAATGGGGCGGACACAATCATCACGAGATCACTCCTTGAATGCATTTTGAAACGATTATTCCGTGAATTTCCTCATACGAATTTAACAAAATGAGATAAGTCAAACTGAGTTAACAAACTCATTTGAGAACAGAGTTGTAATCAAATCTATTTTTTAATACGAATGTGATTCATAAAACCAATCAAACTAACTAAAGATATCACTATCCAATCAGGCGAATCAAATGGCAAGGGTTTAATAAAATTGTTGTGGATCAAAACTGTTCCATGATTCGGGCATGAATATCATTCACACAGGCTTATAGTAAAAGTATTGTTTCCATGAAAACAGAGTTATTCTTTCCACACTGAAATCAAACAGTATTGTATTCCCATTTTAGCATATATTATAAAATCGTAACAACAAAATTCATTTAAATCGTTTGCCAATCACAGCATACAAACCATAATGAAATCAAATCCAAAATGATCGTATTCTAAATTGAGCATGAAAAAACTTCCTGTTCAAATCGGATACAAACCAATCCAGTCTAAAACAAACCATCAAACGATCAAATCAAATCCAAACTAAAACCAATCAAATCCAATAAAAATCTATCGATGGCTATACTGGGAATGATCAAATCATATATCCAAAACGAAATTTCATTTATTTTTAGCAAAGAGAAATGTATACAGGATGAACACATTATGAGAAAACCATTTTGAAATATAAACAGAGCTATTCAAATACCAAATTTCAATTCATTATATCTATCCTAGTTATTGACAAAACTAGAACAATTTTGAAATTCATACCTGTGAGCAGATGGCTTGGTCACGACAATTTGGAGTTGACAACGGCTGTAGCCGATTCAACATTCTTGAAAAGGATGGATCCTGTTGTCTTCTGCTTCTTATCAGTTGCTTGGAGCTTGTCTCTTTGATTGGTCAACACTGCAATTTGATCTTCCAGTGATTGAATTTTCGATTGGAGTAGGGGAACATCAACGTAGTATCGTTCCAACCATAAATCACATTGGTCACAGGAAGACTGTGTGGGTTTTGAAAGAGTAGGCGAGGGTTTGGACATCTGGCTGAGGGTTTCGTTAGGCAATTTAATACCAGGGTAGCTAGTATTATCTTTTAGGCAAGGGGGAAGATTTGTCATGAAATCATAAGGTGGTTCGGGGCATAAACCCTGCGAGTAAGGATATTCACTGGCTAAAAAATGTTCCACATCAGAGTTCGAATCCTCACCAAGGATTATAGGCTTTGACTCAGCAGAGGGTTTAGGTTTGTTCCTAGCCATCCTTGAAATAAGCCAAGCGTTCTTTTTACTCTTGGCATTAGCAGTAGGGTTTTCCTTGGCCTTTTTACTCACAAGCCTTTTAATAGTCTCAAAATTCTCAGTTATGGCATCGGGTAAGACAACCTTAGGATCGTCCGAGGGTTTAGGAGGAGGCAGTAGGATATGGAAGGGCACAGGGGGCTCTCCCTTGGCTTCAGTCACCACAGGTTTGTCAACCTGGATGGGGTCTGTGTCCTCAAAACCATTACGAGCGATGAAAGCTCTCCAACTATCATTGTGTAAACTCAAGTAATAAACAATAATAAGTTTAATAAGTCCATAGTGGAACAGGATATGATTAGCCTTCTTCCTTTTAAACCTTTTCGACATTTTATAAAGGCTGCGCTGAAAGTAAAAGGGAAAATTCAACAGGTATCCCATAAAATTCATTAGCAAACGCAGGTGGTAGTGAAAAACGAGTCTGTATTGACCTTCATAGGTCACAAACTGTTTGACTACCATAAAAGTATCATGCCATCGTGGTTTAAGTGCAGATATGGGCATACCTCTGTCACAAGAGGTGACTTTGCGCGAGAGGAACAGTAGTGTCCACGACACCTCCTCGACCTTACAATTTTTGAACCAACGCTGGCCTGTGGCAGGTAACCCTGTAGCAGGACTGATAAATTTCTCATTTATTTCCAACTGGATGTCACCCACCTTGGCTCTACAGCCATCGAAAGTCATGGAAAACTGTCGTGCCACAGTAAGGTTAAAACCCTCAAATCGTTGCACGAAGGTGAGCCATCCGTTATCCTCCAGATCTTTGCGGGCATTGTCAAACATTAACAAGGCTTGGTTGTCATTTGGCTCGATTCGCATGATTGGTGCCATGGAGCTGAACACATGGTAATCCGAGGGTTTGGATCATAAGACACACAGGAGAAGAGCTACCCGAGCTAACAGAAGTGAACGGGAAAAATGGATAGGCATAAATGCCATCATGCAAAGGTGGTGGAGCTTATCTCTGCCATGCATAATAGTTATTGCCAAAGTACAACCGACGGCTTATAGCTGTTCTACCCATCATAGCATAGTTCAACACTCATATCACTTGACCGACCAATGAAAACAATGGTTAGTGTATAAACCAACGCGCGCAATCAACGTTATGCCAAATTTTCAAACCATCATTCATACAATTTAAACCAATACCATATTTAACCATGCGCCAACGTATCAACTCATATCAATAGTTTAACCAATGTACCAATGGGCCTTCATATAATCAACAAACCAATAGTTATGAAAACATAGACATAGGCATTATATTAGAAAGATATATATATGAAAGATTTAATCATAACCCCTATGTAATTTCATAAGATGATGATCAAAATAGGTCAAATAAAACGCAAACCCAAATGCTAATGCCTTACAAACTCAATAAAACCAAATTACACAATCAATCGAAGCATGAGTATCGATCAAAGGACCTTGCTAGTTGTATAATGATAAATAAAAGGTAAGCGCAATAGGCATATCGACAAAAGAGATAATGACAGTTCAGATAATGATTTCAATGCGACTTCGAAAGACGAAGTTTTCATTCTTACAGTCATGAAAACAAAATGAAGGCAAATGTGCAAATGTCGCAAAAAATGAAAATGTCGTTTATTTGAAAATTGCGACGAAAAATTGATGTTTGCAAAACATTAGTGTAGGCAGCTTATAAGACAATAAAAAAAAAATGAATTGGCTGCCGACATACTCACAGCCTAATACAAAGCGCTAATCCTAGTCTAATGTTGGTGGAAGAATCTAAAAAGAAAAATTTCTAGATCGATTTTAATTAGCATTGATTTAGTGGTTGTTATTTACTCAGAGGTGAATGAGAGTGAAACTGATGATGTTATGACTCAAGTCCCAAAGAAGAAAAAGAAAAAATGATAAGCAAGTGTTTCTTTCAATGAACCTCTATTTACAGGAAGGAGAAGATTTTTCTTTCACTATCAAACACAAAAATGCATAAATTTCATGCAATTGTTTTCAATAAGAATCCAATTCGATGCTAAATTATTCAGGTATTGTTTATAATATCCAAAAACCAATCATAAAAAGGTATCTTTTCATTTGAAAATAAGTATGAATTGATTTAACTCATTGCTTCTTATGCCAAAAAAGGTTTCACTATTGCAGTTTTAGACAATTGGAAGCAAGCATCATACAAACAAAAAGAACACTCTCACAACAATGAAATAAGAAGTAAAAACAAATCCAAACTTTTCAAAAAGAAAGCCAAAATAACAAAACTCACTTAAGAAATTTGCTTGGAAAGATACAAAGATCAAAGATCAATTACAACAATACAAATATCTCTGAGTTTCCTTGTAAAAACCTTCAAACGATCAGATGAACGAGAAAGTATAAAAAATGAACTCAAAATCTCGAAGAGAAAGAGTGTTTTCAAAACAAGGAAAAACTTTAAAAAATTCAAAGAAAGATAAAAAAGTCTTAAAAAGAAACAGGTTGCAGACTTGATAGAAGACACAAGCTGACAAAACAAGTTCTGAGAAAAAGAAGAAACCAAAAAGTAACACTCAACACAAGTATCCAACAATTTTTCAAAAAAGAGAAAAATTGGTGCTCTGGTTTTATCAGCACCAGAGTGCTAAAACGCTCCCTAAAGAACTGTAGTGGAGCGTCGATACTAAAATGAGTGCTCTAGATGTAAAGGAAGAATGGCGCAAGTTTCTGAGAATGAAAAAGAATCAAACTAGAAAACAAAAACTCAAGAAGGCTTGATCATCAGTATGTGTGGGATGACTTCAAGATTGACAACAAATGTATAAAAGAGAAAAAATACAGTGAGTAGGATCTGAAGACGAGCAAAAGCTAAGACAAAACCAAGGAAAGAAACCGAAACTGAAAGCTTTGATCCCTAGTGGAGTCATCAATTTCTGTTGTAATTAAATTCCCCTATCGGCATGTGAATGACCTATTGGATCCTAGACCCCTATGACCAAGATAGAAAAATGATAACATTGGACACTGACATTCCTTTAAATGAAACTAAACTAGTCAAAATAAAAAGAGGAAGAAAAGAGGATGTACCTTTTTTTGAAGCTTGTTCTTGCTTGGTCTAGGTTGAACTTGCTCTTTAGTCCCTTTAATGAGATCTGCAATTCAATAGACAACAAAGACAATGCATGCTTCCTATTCTATTAAGATTAGTTTAAACTAGATTTATGAAGAAGAGACAAACCCATGTAATCATACACAAACTCAAAAGAAATAGGCCAAGCATATATTAATGAGAACATAACAAGGTACTTACAATCTATAGATGCAGATGCAACAACCTCATGAAGTCCTCCTTTTCCAACCCCTTGCTTGAAAGATCCATGATCATAATGACAATACTTTTCACTAATATTCTCCTCCTTTTCACCATAAGAATGCCTCCTTTTATAGGCTTTGGGAGGCTCAACCACCTTAGTTATATTTGGAATAGTTGAGGATATGATTCCATCAGGTGTGGTATCTCCCTTAGATACAACCTAAATCTTGGATTCGAGCCAAACCAACTTGGATCATTTCTAGTTGTTCTTATAGATAAGGGGGATTTCTCCCCTAGAATCTCTCAACCAATCGAAGCTCCCTCAAAGCTGGCAACATAGCACTATAGCTCTCTCTACTAAGTGTACAAGGAGTGCTAGCGCTCCTTGCAAGTGATCAAGAGAGCATTGATCTTCAAAAATTCATTTCAGATGATAATTTCCCAAGGAAAATTAATTTATAAGCTTGCCAAATGATATGTTTTCCTTTTCTAACATGTTTTAGAGGGTGTATCAAGTGTTCTTATGGTGTTTTCCACAATGCGACACACGCAGTACAAAAATATGATGTTTTCAACACTTGTGACAAAATTGAGACACTTGCGACACTTACAATAATGATAATGGGACATTATCAAAGTGGAGGAATTTTGACGTGCAACAGGGGTGTGATCCAGATATGCAGAGAAAAAAGAGGATAATGCGCAAAGATCCGGGGTTCTAAAGAATAACTAGAGGATGAAGTTTCTCTAGTAAAGAGGAGATAACGAGAGAAAGGATCTCAGAGAGTTTGCAGAAAACATGACCTAAAAAGAAGGTCGTGAGCTTGATGTTGAGGAAGCATCTGATAAACCTCACAGAGGTTGTGATAGAGAAAGGATATCTGAGAAATTGCAACATTTCCTTAGTGATATCATGGCTTGGCACGAGGGTGGACATAACACCAAGAATTTATTCTTCTGAGCCTATGGTTGGGTGGAAAGGTGAACACCCATAATCAGTTGGTCGATGATAGACTATAATAGATAAGTATTTCATATATCCTGTGTACTAGAATTGAAATGAGTGGTTGGATGTCTGTGTCTATGAATGAAATTTTCATTGCATGATTAATATTAGTAATGCTTATTGTTATTTTGTGAACCCTTGCATTTGAATGGTTTATGTTTTCCTCTACTTAGCAGCAAAATAACTATTAGAATTGGGTCTTCAAATGAAATTATGAATAAGATTACGGTTTATGTACTGGTTGAAAAACCCTTAAGGGAATTTTCCCAAGGATTGATTTTTTAATGTAAGAGTCGAGGCAGACATTGCAGGAATGTTTAAATCACGTTGATCCCTCGAAAATACCTTCCCTTGTGTTAGAACTTAAGTTTTTTGAATGGATGGTGCTTCCTTCAAACCAATCATCTAAGAGACCATGGGATCATGTCCACATTCTTAACCAAATCTTGTCTAAGAGTTATGAGTGTAGCCTCTGGAGCGTGACAAAGTTCCATAGGACCAGTTCCATGGAACCCTTCGCTACACTAAAAAAGGAGATAATTTATTCGAGACTCCGGGAGTTCAGAGCTCCTAGGGTGAATAAACATTACAAAACCAACCAAAGGAAACCTGTTGGTATGGTTACCAGAGGGGTTGACCGATATATGGTGGTTTCCTTAACTATGATTGTGGTATTTGTCCCGTCATTAAACCCTAATCAACTTCTCAGTTGCAAAGTAACATGAGTCATAGATCTGAGGATACTTTGGGATCTCCCCTGACCATTGGATCTACATCGAGATCAGTCTAGAGTTGACTACTTTGGGAGAAAAGGAGTGTTAAACAGATGGAACCCCTGAACGTTAAAATCACGAAGTGACAAGAGAGATAGATCTAAGTATACTTCAATATATCCCTTGACCGTTGGATCTACGTCAAGTTCAGTCCAATGTTGAACAATCCGAGAGAAAAGGAGTGTTAAATGAGTGGAACCCCCAAATTATCAACTCATGAAGTGATGAGAGTCATATATATGAGGATTCTTTGGGATCTCCCCTGACCGTTGGATATACGTCAAGGTTAGTCTGACGTTGAACACTTTGGGATAAAAGGAGTGTTAAACGGGTGGAGCCCCTGAATGCCGAAGTCGTGAAGCAATGTGAACAGTGGATCTAAGGATCCTTTAGGACCCTTCTCGACCATTATATCAAACCTAGTGAAAGGATAGCGTGAATTACTCCGAATAATTCCTACTCTGGGAAGTTTGACATGTTGGTGAATGAGAATATCATGAGATCACCAAAGGCCAGAGTGATGTGGCATGTTGATGTCACCTAGGTTGACATAGACCCATAGTAGGTATTTCACGTGTCACCCCAATTCATTAATTTCATAGACCTTATGTGTCAATTAGACCTTGACATGTGTCACCAGTTGATTGGGCCATGTATCACCCTTGTCTTCTGCCAAATGTCTTATGTGTCGTTCGATCATTATTCAGCTCTCCGGATAAACCCCACTTCGATTGATTCAAGATTCAAGGTGTGGAGTTTCCCGAAACATCGCAAGTCAGAGTGATGTCAATGGACTACGTGGAAAAAGTACACATTGGAGTCTGACCATGTGACAAAGCCACCACATGTCAGCATGTGGCTAAGCCACGTGTCCTACTAATTTATCATATATGGTATAGAGTTGGAGAGATGGGTACCGCATGTCAATGTGTCTTCATCACCATGTATCTTCCAAATGGAAGATGGTAGTCGGGACACCCTTTCAGAACACCATGCATGCAAGAGGGACCGGCTCCAGGATTTCGATACTTCAAAACTCTGGGTGTTTGGAATGCTAATACGCAAGCTCCAAAAAACGGTCGAAGGGTTGGAGCCATGTGGTAGGACTCTGGGGTTTGGAACTCCGAAATATTTTCAATTAGAGAAAAGTATTTAAAGCACTGAAGTGTTGAAGCACCAAATTGTCCCCTGTTGTAGTGTTGAGCTCTGATAGAATGGGATCGCGTGCATCATGGTGATGTGGTGTGTCTGGATAGATCTACATGGCATCGTGGGATTGGACATGAATTAGGTGTGGGACCCCACCCCTCTATTCACTACAAGAAATTGGTTAAGTGTGGGTAAATCTTAACCGTTAGATCCAAAGGTGGAAATGGCTCCACCATAGATTCTGGAATAGAGATAGGTTTCGGGACTTCGGGTCTCCGGGAAGCTTTAGTGTTATACAAAATACCGTGGAAAGGTCGAAATCTGGAGGAATAGGTTCCAACACTGGGCGCATGGTAAGGTAAAAATGGAAAAACAAGAAGCATCGAGGTTCTCGGAGCACATAAGCCTACGACGACTCGACAAATATTTTCTCATGTAAACCCTTCCTCCATGACCATGTAATTTCAAAAGGATGGCGATCGGGGCCATGATAGTTCCATGTTGGATGGTACAAGGAAAGTGAAGCCACATGGATGCCACGTGGTGAAGGGGGTGGCCATTGACCAATGACACCCTGAAAACTTCAGAAGGCCTTAACTCTCTAGCTAGAACTCAGTTTTGGATGAGCTTCTAGTCGATGGAAATCTCTCGAAGAGCAGAAGGAAATGCTTCCTCTTCTAGGAACTCAAAAAAGCTATAGGAAAGAGAAAAATTTATATCCCATCCCTTAAAATGATACTTAAGGGGTTGGGTTTGTTACAGAGTCAAGTTGTTGTCCCTTTCTTTTCCATCCAAGATTGATTTTCTACATTTATGTCTAAAATTATTAATCAATTTTCTCATCTTGTTCTTGTAATATTTGGTGGAAATCCTTCCACTAAAAGTCTCAAAGGAATTTTCCATTTGTCGAATCACTAGATCCACATTTCTTTCATCTTGATTTGCAAAATTGGCTTTGGTGACATCCAAATGAGAACTTACTCTCGTGCCCAACTCTGAGGCCCACCTTACAGTATTTGGTCCAACAGGTTCACCATATTTTATCTCAACCAAATAAGCCTTCTTCCCTTCTGATTTTCTTTCTTTAGCTTCTCTTTCTATGGACCTATACATGCCTTGACTTATTCTGCATATTTTTATAAAAGATGATATATATTCAAATGAATCAAGACTGGGTGATGTTGAATAAGCATTCATGTTTGTGGACACAAGATGTGTTATTTATTTGGTAGTTGAAGGCCTAATTGGTTCCTTATTGAACACATTAGGTGTGGCACTAGCTATCTCCAATTTGCTCAGATGTGCCTTCAAATATTTGTTTTAATTTAAATTAAAAGTCTCTCAAACTTGATTCTGATCCAAAATATACCAAGTCTTCAACAATATCAGCTTGGACATGATCATCATCATGTGATATATTAGGAATTTGATCATTATTATTGTCATAATATTCTCCATGTACTAATCCACCAAGGTGTAGGCTTTTGCAAGCTAGCGATAGTGCGCCTTTCCTTTCCTTTTTGTTTTTGCTCATTTTGTGTAGAATCAACCTTTTCCTTATAAAATAAAAAAACTTATTAAATTAGAATCGAAATCATAGATGACCTATGTAATCAAATAGATTATATACAACTAACATAAAATACGCATAGAAGTGAAAAGGTATGAGGAATAACTACTTATTGATTTTCTGAACCATGAGCTTGCAACGATGTGCCTTTGCTTTCCTTTTGGATCTGCTCTCTTTCTCTAGAAGCCAACTATTCCCTATAAAACAAAAAAATTATCAAATGAGAATCAAAAGAATATATAGGCTACGTCATGGAATAGATTATAAACATATTTCATGAAATATGCATAGAATTTAAAAGGTACAAGGAATAACTACTTACTTATTTCCCAAACCAAGAGCTGACATATATTATTCCATTCTTGCGATCCGTTCTTTACGAACACACTCATAATATGAACATTTTCATCACTTGTTTCACCACTTTTATGTTTCACCCCCTTATTCTTCATAGCCTTTATGTGCAAAATTTCCCATAAAAACATCATTAGTACATGGAAAAACGAAGACTATAAATTAACATTTCGATTATATAATCACATATTATGATTAATAAGAATGTGTAGACCATATTTCCTCTTATGTAATATGGTTATATACCATGTCTAAATGTGTGATGTCATTTGAGTCCGAATGTGTGAGATCAAGTGTAGTCAGAAAGTCTTTGTGAGAATATATTCCTCAACTATAAATATCCCATCAGATTTGATCAATGGGAATATGAAGATAGACATATCAGGAGGACTATAAATCTTTGCATTGGGATTTAAGGTAGTTCTTTATGATATTAAAATGTTAATCAAAACAATTGACTAGTTTTGATGTATCAAGATTACATTGTCCATAGATAACCATAGGAGACATTCATAACCAAAGTAACCATGACCCTATGATGTAATACCAGCTCTAAACCTACACTATCATGGACTTACAAGCAATGTCTAGTTATTTGGAAATGGTGTATTCATCAAGGATTCCATATAGGGACTAGTAATGGAAATTATCTAAGGATTGTTGAGACACATGCTAAATGTACAAAGAAGCATATAGGTTATCCATAAAAAGTTATAAACCATGGACTTTAAACATGGTAGTCATATATAATATTAGGTGACAATTATAACATGGACCCATCTCTGAAATAGGTGTACATTAGCAATGAAAATCTATAAAGGCCAACTTAGGCATAAATAAGCCACAAAACAAATAGTCTTGCAGATAAAATAAATCACCTTGACCATCCAAGGTGTTCCCAACAGATTCAATCTTGGGAACTTGGATCATTTCACACAAGATAGTTGAGAGCTCATGGTAATAGGTTTGATCTCTCATAGCACCCTGGATAGTTTGTTGCACAAAACCTTTTCAAGAACCACTCACTCTACCCCATTTTGAGAAATTTTGTTAAACCCTTTTAGAGAGGGTGATTTGTAGATTTCCCCAGTTCATAAGGATTAATATGAGAAAAATCATAAATATATAAGCCATGACATGATATTTGAAAATTTGTAAGTAAAAAAAGATAGCCACCTAAGCTATCATGAGAATATAGTTCCCTAAAAGCATGGAATTGCATTTGAGCTTGAGCTTCACCAGCTCAAAATAAAAATCAACCGGACTATATCTCACAACAAAGAAATGTTGGTTTGAACAACCCCTGTAAAGAGTAAAAAAATTGAAAAAATTGAAAAGAGCCTCAAATCGATCTAAGTTCTCAGACATGACAACAATAGGTCCAATGACCTTTGTGACTTCAAATAGATTCAAGCCATTATTCTACACTAGATTCTTCATTGAAATGGTTCTATGTTTGTAACTAAAATAAATTAAGACCAAGTATCCTACCATGATGGTTCTCTCCATGGACAAAGATTCATTGTAATGCCCTTTTTTTAGTTAAAAATAACATGGATCCATAATATCAACAGAGAATCTGCAATAGCATCATTGCCTAATGCATTCAAAAAATTACAACAAGAAATTAGATGGCATCTCTTTTGTCTCTACCATATTCATCTCCAGCATGTGTAAAATAAATTAACAAGGTTCCATTTTGACATGCAGTCTTTAAAGTTATTGGCATACTTGATATTTGAAACATAAACTCACCATAAATTTGTGTTCTATGTTGATACAACAATTCAAGAGTTTGATCAAAAGGGTATCTAATACTGTTGATAATCATTGTTTTTGTAGATCGCTTTTTTTTTTCCACAATCCGCTTTCTAACTCTTGCTTTTAGTATATAGAGCTTCCTCACCAATCTTAACTGCACTCCTTTGCCCAAAGAGTCCTACTAAGTGCTCCACTCTTCCTGGACAAGTTTATCAAAAGACTCCTCATACAATAACTTTGGATTAAATTTAAAAGGATAGTGGACATACTTAATGTCATAATCCAGTTGAAAGATCATTGGGGCATGATCAGAAATGAATGGGATCTCCACCCAAGATCTAAAATAGGCAGAATCGTTAAGTATCTCTTCTTATGCATAAACTCTGTCCAGTATTTTGTGTATACCATCAACCCCAAATATGTCATTGCGCCAAGTTGGCACAACCTCAGAAGGCTTAACACCCACTAAATGATGTGGTGTAAATAGATCTCTGAAGTAAGTCGCTTGTGGATCGATCAAGGTCGACTCCCCTCAAATTTCATCAATTCTCGTAGTAAATTTTAAATCACCATCTAGGATAAGGTTACTCTGGACTAGCAGTGCCTTAGCTTCTAGAATCTCCTAAAAATGTTTGTGACCTGAACACAGTCCATAAACATTAGTCAAGTTTATACTTCTTTTATTTGGTAAATGAATGCCTATTAATAAAATACCACGTGCACACATAAAAGTTAAAAGATCAAGAATGCTTGGATTCCATGCCACCATAAGTCCTCCTAACTTCCCCATAGAGCTCACTGCACTAAACATCCAGGTAGGAAATATAGAGTGCATAAACTTCATGGCCTTTTCTTCATCAACAAGGGTCTCCTGTAGGAAAATTACATCATATTTTATAGAGGATAGAAACCTGCGCATGGAGGGAAATTTTAGGGGGGGGGGGCACCCCTCTGATGCTCAGAGTGAGGAGGATCACGATTTTTCCCTGGCCATGGATTTCATGCCTCTAGTGCCCCCAAATCCAAAGTTGAAGTAGAAGGTTGTTCATAAGTTGACAACAGATGCTCTTGTTTCTTCTGAGCACTCCTAATTTTGATAGGAGATACTTTTGAACCCAAACCCCTCGACCAATCTAGTTTCCTCCCCTGGTCCTCCCTCCCAAGGTTCAGTTCACGGCTTATGTCACAAAATGGGTTTACAAAAACTTTTGAACCCTAGTAGGTTTGTAAAGGTAAGGGGTTGGTCATCTCCCTCAGTGACAGAATGAAGGATCAACCACCGAATCTAAAATCAGTTCCTTAGAGGGGAGAGAATCAACAAGCACCACAGCCAAGGAAGATTCTGAAACAAGGAGTGGTGCGGGGGAAGGGGGTTGTTGTAAAGTCAAATCTTGGGTGGGAGGATCCGGAGAAGTAATAGGGCTAGAGACATCAGTTGCATAAGAAGTCTGAGGCAAGGGGGTCCTGACTTCTCCAATAATATGAGATACTTTGTCAACCATAATCCCCATATTTTCTAAGGTGACTCGCGAATTACTATGGGGCTTCACTGATTTCACCAAATAGTCTTGTTCCCACAGTGAAATCTTAGAAAATAAAAGCGAACAATAGGATTTCAACTTACCTAACAGGGAGTCTGAATCTTTAGTGTGCATGTCCTCAAATCCTCCCATCGCTCCTGGCTCCTCTTGTACCTCCTCAATGTAAGGCATGTCCATTGAACCAAGGTCCAGGTGTTCCTCCACATCAAAAATCCCACATCCTACTTGACAGTCTTTTCTTAAGTGACCCATTCTTCTAAAAGAACTGCAACGAAATGGCAGACCAAGATAATCTAAGCGTTGCACCATAACATTCCCATGCCAATCTAATTCAATGGTGTCCATCAAATCGGCGTGATAATCCACTTCAACTAAAACTTGTGCCATGCGCTTATCTGTTGAGTGTAAACCAACCTCATCAATCTTCAAGAAACGGCGTAGGAGGTTGCCTATAGTCGTCAAATTTGTTTTGTTCCACAAGTTTAATGGCAAAGCTGGTAAAAGAACCCAAACATGCCTAAAGTTGAAGTACTCAGTTGTTGGGTCGAACCCAGTTCGCCAAAGTTTTAGCATTAAACTCCCCCCTTTATAATCCCAAAAACAATTTAGGATAGTCTCTGCATCCTATGGAATCTGAAATAGCAAGCCAAACCAGCTGCAAGAAAGAGTCAGGTAATTCGACACATATCCTATAAGCGGATTCCATACCTCCTTCATCCACTCTGTAAAAGGAAGGCTACACTTAGTCTTGTAAGTAAATTTTCCTACTAAAGCACACAGTGAGAGATGGAACGTCTCTTCTAGACCAATGTCCATCCCTATGACTAGGCGGCGATGTGCCTTCTTGGGCTTCCAAGATCTTGTTGAAGATCTATGTCAGGAAGTCTTATGAAAATTGGTCTTGCACAGAGATCTCGCTAGGAGAGGTTCTATCGAAGACCAAACATTCACTCGATTGTCACTAGAATCAAGGTTCGGAAGACCAGTATCAGAATCCACACCTTCTAGCGACTGGTGTTGTTTAACTTCTGGGCCAGGTACATCCTGAATCAAAGCCTCCTCAATGTTTTTGCCAGCTAATCTTGTAGGTGAAACCTTTGGACTGCGAAGAGTAGTTAATTCCGGAAGGAAAAAAATCGAGGGTAATGATGGGTCTAATAACTGCCTCTCGCTAGTCTTAATTTTACACAGTTCGTCCACTGTGTGGAAGAGACCTTCTCGGTCCGATTCCTCCTCGTCTAAAGCACCCATCAAGGAACTGATCTCATGTGCCATACCTAGAAAAATGCCACCTTATCTAAAAACTATCAGCTCTGAACTAATAATCAAGTCACTTCTCTTGGGTCCCTGCCTCCAGATCTCAACCAAATCAATTGTTAAAGTTATATTAAATGATATCAACAAATCATTCAAATAATACATGGAGATGCTACTAGTTTTACCGAAAAAATGGACCCCCCAACATGACTGTCCTTCCAAGTTTACTCTCACTCATAGGGTCAATAGGAATGCTAATAAGAATGCCCATATCATGCCCATTATTATCCCACCATTAGCAGGTTCACCACATGTTAAAGAAATTTAGATATAATGTCTTTACTACTCAAAATCAAGAAGCTTGCTCATGAATCCACAATAGTGCATGAGGAGTTTCATGAAAATAATCTGAAAGCAAATTCTATTTTACAAATTGCATTTCCTCTTGTAGTGTGTAAAGTTCTACTTCCTTTTTCTTTAATTTAAAAACGTGCATTTGAGGAGTTTTATGAAATAATATGAAAGCGAATTACATGATGGAGATTGTGTTTCCTCTACTATGATGGAGACTGTATTTCCTCTTGTAGTGTGTGAGGGATGTTTGATAGGGATGATTAAACCATGAGTATTTGATAAGGATGAGTTTATAAAATAATATGAAAGCGAATTACATGATGGAGATTGTGTTTCCTCTATTATGATGGAGACTGTATTTCCTCTTGTAGTGTGTGAGGGATGTTTGATAGGGATGATTAAACCATGAGTATTTGATAGGGATGATTAAAGGGTGTTCCATTTCATTAATATTAAAATTTGGGCCATTAATTCTGGGCATTAATTTGTTCATTGTTTTAACTTTTTATTTTAGCTAGATTAATGTGTTTTAGTTATGGAACATGACCTAAAATTATTTTTGGTTTTTTTATTACAACTTAACTTGTTAAGGTTAGGTTGTTAGGAAGTGCAAGTGGATCATTAGTCATTTGACAAGAGTGAAAGCTTGTTTGTATATGTTCTAATGAAATATTATTATCAAGAACTACTCAATTGTTTTGGAAAATGTTGTATGTGGATGGATTTGGTAACACTCGACTAGTAGCCTATACAAATTCAATTAACATGGTTCTTGGCATTTATGCTATTTTTTAACACGATGATCATAATCAAGATGAGAACTTTTCTCAATTTCACCTATTTTGAGAAAACCAAACCAAAACAATATATGTCTTATTCTAAAGTTATTGTTCTTTAACAAAGGCAAGGGGGATTGAGCTTGGGACCTGGTCATCAAAATAATTACAATATTCATTATTGTAATAGATTAAAAATATATGAGAGAAAAATGAACATGGGTTTTTATTTCAATGTCGCCCTCCCATGAGGAAAAAATAAAAACGAGGGTTAGATGTGTAGCAACTAGTCCCTACATTAGTTTTAAGTTAAATGTTTTACACGATGCTATTGGATTTTCTATTAAATTTGTTGAGTAAAAGCATAGGACTATAATGGCATGAGTAAAAAATACAAAATTAGGACTATAATGGCATGAGTAAAAAATACAAAATTTGGCGATCTTATGTATTAAAGATTATCTATGAAGGATTAGGTTTAAATTTGACAGTATCGTGTATTAATATCGTTTCTGAAATTTATTAAAAAATTGTAAAAACAAAGAAGAATTCCTTCATGAAAATTATAGAGAAATCCAAGAAACTAAATAGTAAGCTTGGGAAACATTTAAGATAATAAGCTTCACTTTGCAGATTTTCCATGTGAGTCACACATTTTAGCAAGCACTATGATGGATTGGGAACCATCAAAATATAAAATTTATTTCTTCAGAAAATGAGCGGTTTGCACATTGTGACTTAAGTCAAAATAATTACATGCAAATGCAAATTGTTGTTATTGGAGAGATGTAGCTTCACAAGGGTTGAAAGCAAAATGTCATTTTTTTTTAATATATATAAGAAGTTGCCCTCTGAGGAACAATGTGTAGCTAAGTATTCCAACTTTACTTATCTAAATGAAAATTTACAAAGCTTTGCATAGATCATAGATTCAATGCTATATGGATTGTGCAAGTGTTTCTCAAATATTTGAAATAATTGGAATAATATCAAAGAATTTAACACATTTATTGTACTCACCTTAATATTTTGTTTATTAATAATTGAAAAGTGGTAAATTCATTGGTAGAGAATGGCTACGATGTACAATACTAATAATTCCCTCCCTTTGGTGTGAGTAACAAATTTTTCTTTTCATTTAATGTTTTTGATACTTTGAGCATAGATTGATTTTGATAAAAATGTTGTACTCTTAGCTTATGCAACAAGTCCTCTATTTTTAGAATCGAGAACGATTTTTTAATGTGGCTTTATGATGTAAGGATTTTTCAAGGGTCATAAATTTTGACTCGGTTATTCATTTGGACCGAAATTTTATAGAGAGTTGCATCTCGAAGAGTTCATTATTGTGCAAATATGATCGTTCAGATCAGACATCGTTTCAACACTTTTTCGGGGCCAAATTCCTTCATATAAGGTCTCAAATTAGGGTTTTAGTGTTTTTATGGGAATTTTTAAATTTTTAATTATCAGTTATCTCTTCGTTTATTAAATTAATCAGAAAAGTGAGTTGAAAAATAGTGTCTTTCTAGTTATCTCTTAGTTATTGATCAGTTTTAGAGTCATGCGAGAATTTCCTAAAATTAATTGTTTTTCTAAAATTAGTTGTTTTCGAAAATCTTAGATAGTAGTTATAAGAGGTTGAATTTTCATTGTAATAGTGAGGATGGAGAAGGAATAAAAGAGAGTTATTTTCCATTCTTGTGTGTTTGCATGGTTTTTAGATCTTGTGAATGAATCCAAGTTTATTGGTTACATCATCTGGTATCAGAGTAGGAAGATGGTTGGGAGAGGAAGAGGAAGAGCAAGGTATCTTGATCAGATGCACAAAGATATAAAAAACCTCTAAAGAAAAGTAGAATATCTTACAAACATCCTGGCTATTTAGATAATAATACAAAGAGAAGTGTCTGATGAGGGGACAATCCAAGGAGATGTAGATCAACATACAGAACATGAAGAAGCACATGAAGAAGAAAAATTAGAGTGCATGACTTTTGAAGAAAGGATACTCAGGGCTCTAAAAGGGAGAAATGATAGGATCAAGATGGAAGTTTCAAAATATGCATGGAATCTTAAACCATAGGAGTTAATATATTGGATGAATTCCATGGAATTGTTTTTTGAATGACAACCTATGTTAGAGGAAAAGAAGGTGAAATTTGCATGCACCAAGTTGAAGGGTCATGCCATGATCTGGTGTGACCATGTGCAAAATGATAGAGCAATCAAAGGAAAAGACAAAATTAGGACCTGGAGCAAGATGGCAAAAAAATGCGAGAATTTTTTTTTCCTCTGGAATATGCCTAGACCTTTTTTTGTAGATTTTAGAACTTGAAGAAAAACTTGTCCACTGTGGAGGAACTCAAAAATGAGTTTTATCAGTTTTCCATTAGCGTGGATCACCAAGAAACTAATGAGAAACTAGCTTCAAGGTATGTGAATTATTTAAAATTTTATATTCAAGATGAACTGGAGATGCATAGGGTTCACAACGTGGAAGAGGCATACCAATTAGCCTTTGTTGACATAGGGGCAGACATGGGGTTCAATGCTACAACAATGCATCAACAAAACCCTAACTACTGGCCCTTTCGGCAACACCTACGAAGCAGATGAAGTTTCACCCGAGGTAGAGGCAGGGGTGTTTGCAAGACTCAGGTGTCTGCAACCTTATTTGGGACACAGATCTATGATTATGTTTCTTACAGGGCACTTAGCATCGATCATTCTTCAATATTCAACCCTTATTATACGTCGCAGATAGCGTAGATCATCGCAACATTCACTTAGATATAAGGTATTTAAGCACTTAGCAACAATAAAACAGATCATATCCGGTAGAGCAGCACTAAGCATCTTCATACATATTAGATCTAACATTCACACACCTCTAAGAAGCACAAAGAAAGTAGATCTATCTAAATATATCAAAGAACTTAGCAAAAGAAGGGATAAACACATCAATTCGAAGCACAAAGCGTAACACACAGATTTGCGTGGTTCACCCCCACCCTGGGGCTATGTCCACCAACTCTTATTCTTTATTAGTGTCTTCAATTGGTTACAACACAGAGCCACCAAAAAATTTCTTCGCATAGGACAGAAGATCTACGCAACTCGCTAGATCCTTCTTCCTTGTACTACAACATAAAGCCTTCCACAACTCCCTACAACAACTTGCACTTAGCTCTGCAAGCCTCTTACAGTCATGCACAGAGCACTTACAAAATCTATTAGCACTTAGCTTACATCACATAGATGCACTACTACTTCTATCTAGCCTAGGCATCTATTTATACATTACAAAAGTGGGCCTAAGCGTGGGTAAACCCATGGGCCAACATCCCTTTCCCATTACATATTCCCAAAAACCCAAAAGGGACCCGAAAGTGGGCCAAGATTCTGTGATCTCCACTTTTCCTTGCGCTCTTCCTTCGACTGGCTGTCGAAGTCCCAAAATAGGTCAACATGACCAAGATTATCCCAAAACTTGGTCGAGGGCCAACAGGCCCCCAACACTCACATGTGACCCGTCCCGAGTTATTCTGGTCTACGCAATTTAGCCTCGAACGCCTCGAGCTTGGCTCGAGATGCTTCGACCTACTACTTTGTTGTGGCCTCTTGCTCAGTGAATTCTAGGATCACTGTGTCGTTTACTGGTCCTTCCAAGCGTTTTTTTGCAGTGATGACGACCTGTTCTAGCTCTGCCCCTTGGATTTCGATCTCAGAAAAAAACAGGCATGCCTTGTCTTGTACAGGTTGGATTCATTGAGTGACTTCCATCACTTTTCTTTGGATCATATGGATCTGCTACTGAGTTGTTCATTGTTCGTGGGATCTTTTCATTCTATCTACTACAGATAGGGCCTTCAACTATGACTGTAGTGTATCTACATGTTGTTTTGATTCCTGGAGTTGTGATTCCAGCATCTGTAATTCTGGATTCTCTGTAAGGTTTTCATATGTCTGGGCGCTCTAGTTACATAGCTACTTGCACTCCAAGGCAAGATATTTTAATCTGTCAATTGCACTACAAGCAATTGTTTCTCTTTGGTCCCTTATCTCCTGTGGAGTTTCAGGCACTGCGCAGAGCTTTAGGTATGCGATTCGTTGTTGGAGCTTCTAGATTACTCCTTCCAGTTGTGCCACCTGCTGTGGAATCCATTCTTCTTTCTGTACTTTGACGACGGTCACAAAGTGAAGTGTTTTGTTGACCAGTTCCTTTATCTCGAGTTTCTCTGTGATCAATTGTTCCTCACTTTTTTGTAGCTCTTGTTTCTCTACATCCCATTTTTCTTGGAGAGAAATCTTTTCTCATTCTGACATGTTGCACTGCTCCATAAGAACTCCCTGTACCTATGTTAAACCTTGAGTGGCTTGCGTTGTTTCTTCTTGAGCCCGTTGAAGGAGAGATTCAACTATATCATCAATCCGGTGGAGTTGAGATGTCTCATCCCTTGGTTCTGGTGTCCCTACTTTCAGAGGCGCAGTTGAGACTGTGCGGCTAGACTGTAGTGCTTGTTGCACCCCTTGGAGTTCAATCTCAATACGATTATACATCTTCTCCTGCTTCGCCTCATGTGTCTCTAATATATACAGCGTAGCATTGTTCAGGGCTTCAATGATGAAATGGAAGTCGTCGGGAGTGAGGAAAATATGGAACTTAGTCTGGGTTGCTTTTACTTTCTTTCGTCATGACGATTTCTAGGGAGAAACCTTTCTTTTCTTCGAGGAGTCTTCCTCATCTCTATGCGATGTTCCCTCGCCTTTCTTCTGTTGCATGTCTGCACCTTCTACCTCTTCACCATCACCCCCTTCATTTGGTGAAATGGAAGCAGTCCTTACAGAGGCATTGTCTACGTTGTGAACCTCTTCATCCTTCTTGGTATTTCTCGGGCCTGGTGTATCTGGCACATTTTCTGGGCTCTCGATGTTGGATATTTCTGTGGGGTTTGCTGGAATGAGGAGGTCCTCTGACCATTCCTTGGTGATATCTTCAAGGTCTTCTTCTGTCAACTTATAGTATGACTGCAACTATTGCTTATGAGCATCGATGCGCGGTGTGATGTAAATAAAATGGCGGTCTGTGTTGAATTTCATCAAAGGTTGAAACCTGTGGAGAGTATTTGGGGTCATGCGCAGTTCGGCTTGGATGGATGGATAGATTCAACTGGTTGTAATAAGTGTGAAACATGGCATTTGAATGCCATTGCTTATTCATGTCATTTGAGTACCACAGGGTACTGAACTTCGCAGCAAAAGGTTCAAAGGGTTTGATGTTCGGGAAGGTCTCACCTTCCGGCATTTCCCATGTAATGAATGCGATCAGTATGAGAAGCCAGCTGAAATGGAACTCATACCCTTGGTCCTGTGCTTCCCTACAATCAAACTCTAGTTGGTTTACAAGATATTATGCCCAATTCATATATACACCCTCCAAGTACTTCCCTGCGAGGTCGACTACGAATTTTGTCACTTGGGTGGGCCGGTTCTTGCAAACTAATTTCTTAGCAATTAGTTGATAGGCTAGGCGCACTGTGTCGTTTTGGATAGAGGCTACCTTGTAGCCTTGCATTCCTTTCTCAACATCTCCATATGTTTATTTAATTGTCTGCGCTAATTCTATGTCTGTGGTTTTGCCAGGATAAAAATCTCGCGGGTCAGGGCCTTGCATGCTTAAGCCCATGATTCAATTGATTAACATTGGATCCATTGTTATGCGACAGTTTAACCATAAGTAACCTCTGTGGTAACAAGATAGTAACAACTTGACGCATGAATTCACCTACTGGTGTCTTCCAAAGTGTGGGATATTCATAACATTCAACAATGTGGACTGCGCAAGGTTATGGGTCCATGACCGAGGGACGATATTTGAATTCTTTTCCTTTGTCTTTGTTAGGTACTTGTATGGAGCGACCATGTTGTAGACCTTCATGTCGCCGAGGTTGAAGTCACTAAACTTCAACGCTGCAATCTTGTCTTGGTCTGCGCAAACTGCGTGTATCCATTTGGGTAGGTACGTCGTGACTAAAGGGTACTCAAAGTCTCTGGGCACACTATCCCGATTAATTGCACCACTCAAGGGTGGAATTTAGGCAGGTAGGATGCTCGGGATCAGTTTAGCATTCACAAGATCATCCTCATGCTTAGTTTGCTTCTCATCAAGTGGTTGGGATGGTCCGGCTCGAGCAGTGGAGGGAGATGCTTTCACGTTTCTCATGGATGAAGCTTGTA
Source organism: Picea engelmannii (assembly GCA_009831015.1). NCBI lineage: Eukaryota > Viridiplantae > Streptophyta > Pinopsida > Pinales > Pinaceae > Picea > Picea engelmannii. Next base: position 236,171 of record ML785730.1, read on the forward strand.
CACCTCTAGATAACCCTCGCTCTGACATGACTCTCTTAGTCATTAAATCAATTAGAACTTCCTCAACAACTTTCTCTGTAGCACTGAGCTTGTTTGACATGCAAACTCGGGGTTAACTAAATCAGGTTCGAGATTAAGTCAGATACTACAATAAAAGAGATGGAAACATGACGATGATCATTGTGCAAGATAAGCTTAATCTGTGGGCTCAAATTCTCAGTTAAAAAAAGTGTTCTCAGTGCATGGCGCGATGGACTAAATAAGAAATTCGGCAATGGTCTGCTTGCAACGAGTATGAAGCTTTTATTAACATTGGTCTGTCCATTATGGTGCGGTCCAACAGTTTGATGAATATCCTTTATTTCTTTTCTGTTTGTTCAGGGTGGAAGTCGAATGGATATATTGGGCCCAACGACTATTTTTCTTTGCCACGCCGAAGTTCCATAAGTCATTGTTCTGATATCCCGACGAAGCTCCCATTTTGCAAGTTTTCTTTCTGCAATTCCCCCTTTGGGGCCTTCTGTAACTTTTCAATCTTAGACCTCTTCTTACTTATCTTTCTAGCCTTCTTTCTAGTAATCTTCAACTCGGTCTGTATTTTTTCATTTTGATTCCTATCCTCTTTTAGCATAGTCACTGCGCGCTATTGAGTTTCTCTCCTAGGAATCAGGGGTAATATTTCTTCTTTGTCTAGGATAGGTACTTCGGTCTTCTGGGGGTCTTCTAATGTTCTTGTAGCTTCGAAATCAGGGTGTCTAGTGTGAAATAGACTCAATCTGTTCTCATGTTCTTCAATCAACTGTGCGATCCTTCTGGTCATCAATTCTTGTAACTCTTGTTTCTAGCTTGATCTCTATCAATCCAAGGTTTTCCCAGTAACATGGTAAATGGGGCACTGTCCTCAATAAATTTAATAATCTCAAAATCTTCTTCATTCAAAGTACCATTGGCATTCATAGATATCTGAGTGAGATTTCCACATAGGTTTACCAATTTTCCTCTGAATAGTCCTATTCCTCCTAATGAAGGAATCGTAGCAGGCCTCCCTATAGCTTATGAAGTTCTCTTTGTCATGATATTCATATGTGTTTCCTTATCTAGAACACAATCAATGTCAAAGTACCCTATTCTTTCTTTGATGCATTCTTTTTCTTTAAATATCTCTGATAACCTAACATGTCGGTGGTCATTCAAGGTTTCTTTCATCTGTAGCAATACTTTCGCTGATTCTTTCTAGGGTTTTGCTATTTATGGATCTGCCTTAGGTTTCTCTTGACTTAGGTTCATTCCTTCAAGTTTAACAATCATTCTAGGGAAATCCAATACTTCATGGTCCATAGCCTTACAACAGAGACAACTAGGTCTTCCACCAGGGCATTCTTTAGCAAGATGTCCTGGTCTTCTGCAACTATAACAGAGGGTTAATCCTCTCTTTCTTTTCAATGATCCCCAACCTCTTCTGTACTGTGCACTAGGATCATGGTAGCTAACCTGCAACAAATTATTTCTAGGATCCTACATCCATTTGTTAGTCCAAACATTCTTTCTATGCATAGGTATAACATATTTATCGCTATTATTATCAAATCTATTCATATCAAACCTTCTTTCATCTATTAATGCCCTAGTTTTTAAGCTAGGATATAATCTATCAAACATACCTAGATCCATGCTTTAGAAGCAAAAATTTCCACTTATCTTACTTTTACAGAGTACAAAGCTTTCAGATCTAGAACTTTTAACTATTCTTACCTTTATCAGAGCATAGAGCTTACAGATCTTACCTCTTTTAATCAGAAAATTCCACTTTTACCTTTCTTATAGCACAAAACATTCAGATATTGCTTCTTTCCTTGAGTATGAACCTCTTTTCTTGCAGATATGACCTTTCTTTCTTGGCACAAAGCTTCACAGGTCAAGTAGGATGTTGTGCACTAGGGCAACATATCTATGAATAGAGCTTCCATGGTTTCAGATCGAATTTTTTCACAAAGCTTCTTCTTCTTTAGTTCCCAGCAATCACAGTTTCAGGTCCCGATAACGAAACCATTTGTTGACACAGAGGCAGACCCAAGGTTCAACGCTACAACAGTGCACCAACAAAACCCTAACTATCGGCCCTTTCGGCAACACCTGCAAAGCAGATGAAGTCTCACTCGAGGTAGTGGCAGGGGTGGTTGCAAGAATCAGGTGTCTACAACCTTAGCTGGGACACAGATATGTGATTATATCACTTACAAAGAAATTAGCATCGATCATTCATCAATATTCAACCCTTGTTATACGTCGTAAATAGCACAGAGCATCACAACATTCACTTAGATCTAAGGTATTTCATCACTTAGCAACAGTAAAATAGATCAGATCTGGTAGATCATCACTAACCATCTTCATACATATCAGAACTAACATTCACACACCTCTAAGAAGAACAAATCAAATATATCTATATAAATATATCAAAGCACTTAGCAAAAGAAGGGATAAACACATCAAGTCGAAGCATAAAGCATAACACACAAATTTATGTGGTTCACCCCCACCCTGGGGCTACGTCCACCAACTCTTCTTCTTTATTAGCGTCTTCAATCAGTTACATCACAGAGCCACCAAAAACCTTCCTCGCATAGGAAAGAAGATATGCGCAGCTCGGTAGATCCTTCTTCCTTGCGCTACAACACAAAGCCTTCCACAACTCCCTACAATGACTTGCACTTAGCTCTGCAAGCCTCTTACAGTCATGCACAAAGCACTTACAAAATCTATTAGCACTTAGCTTACATCACATAGATACACTACTAATTGTATCTATCCTAGGCATCTATTTATACATTACAAAAGTGGGCCTAAGCGTGGGTAAACCCACAAGCCGACATCCCTTTCCCATTACATATTCCCAAAAAACAAAAAGGGACCTGAAAGTGGGTCGAGATTCTGTGATCTCTGCTTCGCCTTGTGCTCTTCCTTCGACTGGCCGTCAAAGTCCCAAAATAGGTCAACATGACCAAGATTATCCCAAAACTTGGTCAAGGGCCAACAGCCTTAAAGGACGAGGAAAAGAAAAGTCAACAATTTGGTCAAAGGAATAAAGGAGAAATGATGTAACATCCCCAGTTCTAAACCCCACGAATTATAATGTAATTGTATAAATCTGAATTAGGTTGGTGAGTCGATGCATTGGGGTGAAGAGCCTATATTGATCTAATGTGTTCAGGGGCCGAATTGCATGTTATGAACATTAATTAATTAATAAAAGGAATAATCATTGGTTGCGATACGAAAGACATGAAGAATGAGGGCGGGCTATGATTTCACAAGAGAGAGGGATCCAAGGGGGAATTATTCATGGGTATTAATCCAACCCACATTCCTGAAATTATTATCTTTATGTATAACCTTCTATTTGTAGATTGAGTCTATGAGAGACCAATCATTAAACTCATTTAATAGGGTGGGTGTGAGTGGTCACATCCCATATTTATTGGAGAGCATGGGTTGAAGTACAAGCATCCTTGGGAAGAGTGTGAGTCAAGCAAGAAAAGAAGAAGAGGGAATCCGTATGCAGATTTGGGACAATTTTACATGGGGATTTTGGTCATTAAAGGAGGAGTATAAGTATGGGAAGAGGACCAACCATGGTATACTTGAAGGAAACCACTGTTTGGCTGTGTTTTTATGCTGAGAAATAGACCCGCATGCCTGTAAATCAAGCTGTGAGCCTGTGGTGTGATTTTCTTGTGGAGAAAATATCTCAGAGCCTTGTGAAGGTTGTTGTGAGAAAATATGAAACAATTGAGACTTCCTAGAGTTCCCAACAGAGTGATTTATGGCCAACTGACTACACTAGTGTCCCTGATAAATGAATGGTACAACCCAAGGGACTATGAGAAGTGAAGGGGATACATTCCTTGGGTAGTGCAGGTTGTGGGGAAAGTGATTCTTGGCCAACCAAATGCACTATTGGTCCAGATAAATGAATACTACAGCTCGAGGGACTGTGAGCAATGAAGGGGGTACATTCCTTGGGTAGTGCAGGTTGTGGGGAAAGTGATTCTTAGCTAATCGAATGCACTAGTGGCCCTAATAAATGAATGGTACATCCTGAGGGACTGTGAGTAGTGAAAGGGGTACATTCCTTGGGTAGTGTAGGTTGTATGGAAAAGAGAGAGTTGGAGGTTTGGAACTACTGTGAGACTAGAACTTAAGTTTGGGGCTACTCTATGTGGAGAGTGGATAGTTAGTGCATCAGATCTCCTTGTGGACTCATAACCTTAGCTTAGGGGTGGATTATTGATGAGAGAAAATGATCAATAGTGCCTATGGTTGGGAGCTTCATCATTCATTTGCATCCAGTTGGTTAATCATTAACATATAAGTGTTTATGTTTTGTTCTTATGTTAATTCCGCTATGTAAACGGTTTATATGAATGTTGTGTGTTTATTTTTTGATTGAAAAATTATATTCGTGTTTAATATATGTTTCTATATACATTCAGAACTATGGTATCAATCAATTGGTCACACTAGAAAATTTGGGTCATTTTGCGACAGTTATTTCGACGCTCTTGCGACGTTATGTCGTGGATATTGCGACGAACCTTGATTCTTCCAAACGTCGTTTCATGTGACGTGGCACGTGCAATGAACCTTGATTAAAGTTATGAGAGAGATGATAGTACGGAAGTAGTCACAATTGCGACAAAAAAAGAAATATCCTCGCCAGTACGGCTAAGTAAACAATTTGTCAAAAGAGTGACATAGTAGGGAAATCGTCGCACACTCAACAATATAGGAAAAGTAAGTGAAAAAATTGTGATAAATCAGCTTTCGAAGAGTTCGTCATGATTGTGACGAATAGAAGGTATATAGCGACGAAATCGCTATACAATTTCTGTGATTTGTATAGCAATTTTGTTGCAGGATTTGTACCAGTCGTCGCAATTGAGACGAAAATTGTCGTGATTTGTATAGCAAATTCGTCGCAGGATTTGTACCGATCATCACAATTGAGAAGAAAAATGTCGTTATTTGTATAGCAAATCCGTCACAGGATTTCTATGGTTTGTCATAATTGAGACGAAAACTTTTGTGGTTTGTATAGAAAATTCGTTGCAGGATATCTACGGTGCATCGAAAT
>ML785730.1:241495-275667 GCA_009831015.1 Picea engelmannii
ATATATATATATATATATATATATATATATATTATTTTTGAGGAAAGGGGGGCATGTATTGGAAGAATATTATAGGCTATGAAGTTCATTATATTCTTGAAAACATTTCACAAAGGGAAATTCTCTGAAGTAAACAAGGTATGGGTAGATCGCTTTGCATGTGATCAAGCACCATCTAGTTTTGATTTCAAGAGTACAAATATGGAGTGTCACATCCAATCAAGAGTTACCCTCAGATATTTATAGTTATTCTATCAATTCATCTCAATATGCCCTCATCTATGTTCAAAAATTCAATTATGCTAGAATAGAGAATGCCTTTTTGTTGAAAGAATTATCTGAAGATCTTATTTTCACATTCAAGGGGGCATTAACCTAGGAGGAATAATGCTCCATTAAATTGGGTTTTTTATGGTTATACTAAGACATCTAGAGAATATGTCTTGTCCAATAAAGACAAGTTCTAGTTGTAGAATCCCTTAACATAGTGAAAATAACATATTTTTGGTTGACTCATTGAACATATTTCAATGAGTCAACCAAAAGATATATATGTAACAATATATATTTGATATGGATATGTTATTAAAATAGATAACATATACATATCAAATATATTTATATGTGTGATCTTTACTAAACATATAATTTGTAAGGTTGGCTAAGCTCATCACAAGAGGCATTGAAAAACAAAGGCTTCTCTATTGTACTCAGAATTTTTAGGATTTTTATGGCTCCCTAAGAAGGTTTGTCTCTAGATGCATTCATGGATTTTCATCATAGTTGGTTTTATTAATCTTTAAATATTATCCACATTCCAAATCTTGTGGGAATCTTTAAAATGAAGGGCCTTTCCATTTATTGGGAATATTTAGAAATATCATTCTAAGTCCAAAGCTTGTGGGAATCTAGTTGGGCAAGGCCATTGTCTTCTTATTTGTTTAATGATCTATACACAAGGATAATTTCCTTGCAAAATTACCTTTCTAACATTATTTTTTATGACTACATGAGAAATAGTTCAAATTTGGGGAAAAAATTAATGTCATAGAACGTTTATCCATCTTAATTTTTAAACTACATGGTGGAGGGTGAATTATCCATGACAAACAAACATGTTTTTAAATGGCATGTTGCAGGGGGGATCACAACATCCCCTCTTTATCTACCAACCACACAAATCTTGAATATTTTTTTAGAATCACAACACCCTTTCTTTACCTATCAACTAACCAAACCTAGTTAACATGAGATATTATTTACTTATATATTATGTATATAAACACCTTTTTTTTTCCAGCAAGAGAATTAAATTTGGATACTAAAACGAGTTTGGGACTAGCATTGGAGAGTGAGGAGTTTTACCTTTGGTCAATGTTCGTATCTCATGGACTTCACCTAATACTTTGATCAAGTTCCAATTCCATTTCCATTGGTTGACCTCTATTAAAAGACCAAAAGGATATTTATATTTATATTATCTCTAGTCATTGAAAGCATACAAGTTGATATTTGAAAGAGAACTAAAAAATACAAGGATATATGTCAGGGTGTAATCTAAATGTCTAATGAGGTCACCCTTTTGCAACTATTCAAAATAATGGGAGGAGAAATTGAAACTTTTGGCTTCAAATATGGAAGGAATCATTTTGGATTCATGAAATCGTAGATATCAAATGCTAACATTACATAATCCAAGTGCAGTAGGGGTATTCGAGGGTGTTGAATCCATTTTTCTAGTAAAAACAACAAATTCATCAATCCAAAATTGCAATTTCAACAAAGATTGTCTAGATAGAATCTAGTGAGGGAAAATTACAAAAGGTCAAAATCATTTAACATTTATCCTTCTTCTATAATTCGATAGCCTCTAATTTACCACATGTTGAACTTGAAATATCCTTTGTTATTGGAAGGGAATACTTCTCTATAACTAATTTAGTAAAACATTGACCTAAAAACTTAATCAAGAGGATAAAAATCTCAATGAAATAGAAGGATATATCCATCATACTTTTGTCTGATACCTCATCTAATAAAATAATTAAATGAGCCAAAATAATGTTGGATAGAAAAAGAGATATATGTGCTAAGAGGGAGGCTTACTTGTAAGTGCAACTGAGACTAGGTTATAATAGGCCAACCCCCTTCCATTATATTTAATAAGGGTTATTAGACTATAAATTAGGTTAAGGAACCATATATATACTTTCAGTAACTAAGGAAGGTTAGGATATATATAAGGAAGGTATGTGAGTTAAGGTTTTGGTGATTATTTCATAGTAAGGTTTTGGTGATAACCTAGTAGAAGATAAGGTACACTAGGGTACTTCTCCTTTAACTTGGCTTTCCTAGTAGGTGAGTAGGGGAAGCCAAGTGATATGCCTTTTTAGAATCCCATATTCAAGTTATATTATTTACCTAAATAAGGATTTGTGAGATATTTAAAGGTGAGATATGAATTTATGATGTTAAAAATTTATGATGTTCATGTACATATCATGAAATAAAACCTAATTCATGTTCTTTTTAAGGTTGTTTAGTTGAATCAATTAAATTGTGATTTATAAAAGAATGAGTAAAAACCTACCATAACTAACACAAGTGGAACCCTTAATTCATTGTGGTATAAATTTTCCTTGTAAATCCTTGAAGCAATACATCCTAGGATTTTGATCCCCCTCACCAAATATTGCATGGTTATTATAAATGAAAATGAAAATTTAACTTGTCTAAGGTACCATAACCACCTAAGAGTTCCAAACATTCAAAATATTGTATTTAATTATTAAGAGGGGCATTGCCATCATGATCATCTTAAGTAGCATCGTCATTATATGACTATAACCTAGTTCATGTATAAATGAAGTCCTTTAGTATTAGTAACCCCACCATAAAATTTTTCTAATGACAATGATAAAAGCACCACTAAGACATCATCAATATACTAGCAAACACCAAAACCTACTTGGCATAACCTACACTTTGATGGTGCTTCATAGGGATTGATAATAAATGATGGTGTCATCCAAGAAAACCAAAGGCACTTGGCATTGGCATACTTTGGTTACATGTGCAATAAAAAGTAACAACGAGGCTAAGTTCAAATCCTATTGCAGGATTTAAACTTAGCAAGGGATCATCTACAAATACAATATGTTATAAAAGCACTTGATTGTTAAGTGTTTATGGGGTTAATAATGTTTTCTCTTTATGTTATTATTTATCTAATGACTTAAGTAAGTGGGCCAATTTGGTCTCAATTGATACTCCTTCTTATCCAAATGGGTCCCAAGTATCTATTGTTATAGGGTCTAGTCTATTCTTATCTTTGTAGGTGGATGTGGGTCAAGTATTGTAATATGGAGTTGGGATATAATAACATATTTTATGTGTTACAATGTGTGTGTGTGTAATAACGTATATATTTTATTATATATGTGTGTAATAAAACATACATATATATTCTATTACACATATATGTAATAACATATATTACAAAACACACAAGTTGTAAGTTTGGCGAAGTTCATTGTGAGAGGCACTGGAAAACAAAGCCTTCTCCATTCTATTTGGAGTTTCAAGGATTATTTTGACTCCCTAATAGGGCTTGTCTCTAGATGCTTTCAAGGATTTCCATCCTAGTCAACTGTTGAGTCCATTGTGTTGGCTCAATGACTTCAACGTACTATCCCATCTATTTCTTTGTTGATGGAAGTGTCATTTTGTGCGAAAGGAGGTGTGTTAAATAATTTGTTTGTTGGGTCCACCAAATTTGTATTTCAATATGTAGGACACTTTCATGAACTAATTATCAATATTTCAATATGTAGGACCTCTTTTACATATTGACCTCTTTTACTTTCATGTAGGACCTCTCATAGACACAGTGCTACCTTGCACATCAATGAAGTTTTCTTAAAGGGACAATTTAGTTGACATATGGTCAAAACTCTCTCATTGTTGCCATTATCGTGCCCTCTAATCGACAAAGTGAAGATTTGAATTTATGTCGGCATTAGAACAATGAGCGTTTATATCATGAACCTCTATATGGATTAACATGACCATGAGAAGAATAAAGTTTGAAAATATGAAGAAAGTCTTGAAACCTTGAATAACCCTCCACATATTGTAGACATGAATATTGAGATGATGCACATGTGTGAAAGAGTAAATGTTTGACATCGCCATTTCCAACCCCTCATGTTTAATCCTTAATGTTGTTGAAGAAATAAAATAAATTTCATGGAACTAAAAACATTAAATTGTTGCCAAAATTGTGCCCTCTAATTGACAAAGTGAAGATTGGAATTTATGTCAACATTATAACAATGAATGTTTATATCATGGACCTCTATATGGATTAACATGACCATGAGAGGATTAAAGTAGGAAAATATGAAGAAAGTCTTGAAACCTTGAATAACCTTCCACATATAAATTGGCAATGGCAATGTGATTTTGTTTCTTAGTCATGTGAGACACAATGAAAAGAAGGGTAATGCTCTGAAAAAAAAATTATAAAATGTTTGACATGGCCATTTCCAACCCCTTATGTTTAATCCTTAAAACTTATTATTGCATCTTCCCAAAAATTTATTTTTGCATGTTGCACCAAGTTTAAAGTTTTCACATTGCTTGGAAAAATATGCTTGCCATATGTCACATGTCACAAGACTTTCAAAGTTGCATATATCATGTCACAAGATTTTGTAAGTTGCATATTGCATATTCAAGTTCTATTTGTTGCCTAGACTCCATATCCCAAGCACAAGGCACCAGGTCTTGCTTGCATTCTCACGTCTTGAATCAATATATACCAAGTCTTATAAGAGAAGCTGAAATTATCATTAAGTATATAACAAATTACATTCACATATATATACAAGCCATAGAAATATCCTTGTGTATATTATCAAAAGAAAAAGTACCCATAATGTCAATGCATTATATGCATCATTACATGTTCAGCTATATAATGTACATCTAACTGTCTTATAAAATTATTACATGACATCATGAATTTCTTTTAGTCTTCTTTTGTGATTTACAGGTCTTAAGTAATTCATCCATCTCCATGTCTTTGTTTACTAGGTTCTCTTTAGCAGCTGATGTTGTTTCAGTCCTTTCACACTGAGTACGTCTGGTATCATACCCATGGCGTGGATGCTGCTGTGAGGGGCCATCACCTACAAAAATAAAAAAATATTAAATTTATATGGCCAATTTTTAAATATCATTGAAGTAGTTCATTGATATTAAAAAAAAAACTCTGCAATGTAATTATTTACTTGGTCCTCTAGTCAGCACTGTTGGAATGGCTGTCGGCCTGTTCACCTAATCTTTAGGTTGAGGAGGATCAACTATGACATTCTCTGCCATTGAAATGTCAAAATTTATAAGTACAAAATTATTAAGTATATGATTAATATATAGACATTTTATCATTGTGGGCCTCAGTCACAGGAACATCTTGGGGCTGCACCTCACTAGGATGGGGTTGTTGGGGAGCACCATGATCTTCTGGTTGTGTTGCACTATCAACTCTCTGTTGTCCAGTACTAATGGTTTCGTTGATAGTGTTTCTCCTCTGATTAAAAAAAAAGTAAGACATTAAATTATGGACGATATCAAACATTTACGTATTTTATAAGTAATGGAAGGTTAATGCGGACTAATTTTTATTTACCTTATCCCGAAAATTGGATCTTGGGGTCTACCCCATGCTTTTCCTATGATCAACCATGGCTTTATAACCATACTTGTAACCAAGTTGGAGGTCTTCCTTCGTGGTTTTAGTTTTGAAGTCATTGCCCTGCATTGCATAAGGGTATGGTTTCTTAATGTTTTTGGCTACAATTACCTGAAAGTTGTAAGGTGATACAAGTAATATTCTTAAGATGTTTGGGTACTTACGATTCGTGACTGTAACCTCGAGTAACCGCCCTGGCCTAGCTTGTGTTGGCCATGTTTGGAAATCCTTGCTTTGGTTTCCTTCGAAGTGTCAGGCAACCTATCATCAAAATTTTCAAGTATGTTATATATAACCACACTTTTATTTAGATCTAAAAATAAATAAAGTTGGTATTGAAATCAAAATATTGTAATTTACCTTGGTGTACCAGTTATTTGTTCTCCTGATTTTTTCAAAATATTCTCTTTTGCATCATCAATGATCGCCTTCCACTCCCTCTCTGGAATTGAGGGAGGACGCTCATACCTAGGATTTCCTACCAAGCTTCGTCTATAAACATCCCGCGTATATTTTAAATATTCACCCGCTGCAAAGGTGACCTCTTTTTTATTGAACATGTCTACTCCAAAGAGGCCTTCAAGATAATCCATAAGTTCCTTTTTGAGGTTGGAATTCTGGCAACTCCACCTCATGCATAAGGTTTCCCCAAAAATCAACAAGGCCTTTCTCTCTAGGTGCCTAACAAAAAGGTCGTTTCCTACATACAAAAAGATATGATCATTAATTTAAAATTAATAATTTATATGATTTATGTATGAGAAGGACAACATTAAATGATTAAAATATGAATTAAAACTACCTGGGAGTCTTGATATTTTTAATGGAAGTCCATTATCGTCGACCAAAAATGTGCACAGAAGGGTCCCCGTGCTTGTCACACGTATAGCTCCAGGAAATGCAACCATCTCAACCACATCACCATGATCCTCATCTCTACCACCATCTCTAGACTCGGATCGAGGTGTGGATGTCTGGCAGTGCGTTTCATGGATCCTATCTAAATTAGGTGTGGAAGATGGAGAAGTAAATAGTACTATAGCAGCTGTATGACTGCCCACATCAAGACTCAGTAGCATCTTTGTAGTGCCACTACTACCAACATCAGGCTGAATAGGCTCCAAAAATGTCTTTATAAAAAACAAAATGTTTTTTCGTGAGATAATGTAAAAGTTAAAGAACAAAGTATCATAATTGAACATATGAGTACATTGAAAAAAAACACTTTAAATTATGGTTATTACCTTATATGTGTTAAGTTGTGACATAAGGATCTTGATCTTTGCTTTGACGTCGGGAGTTTGATCTGGACGATCTAAGAAGCTAGCAAGTTCCTTGTTAGCTTTAATGATATTGTTTTTTATTAATACCATCGGATCATTGGATTAATAAAACCCCTCCTCATCGGTGGAATCATGATCAACATGGCCTGGAGACTGCATATATTTTCAACAAAAACAATGTTATTTCAATAAAATTATATACGCAAATAATAAAAACAACGTAAAATGAAAGTGGAAATTGATAATCATTTAGATGTTCTGCAGTTGGCCCTTTTCCACGATCATCCTGCCACATTATAATATAATTAGAACCCCCAAATATTTAAAAAATTGATAATGATAACAAAAAAACAACGTTAAAGATAATATTTACAACAATGTAAAAGATAATAAAAACATATAATGCAATAAATAGAGGTTCTTAAAGAGGTGTTGCATAAGAATCTGCACACTATTAGTCAATGTTTATATTCGATTCAAATGGTAATCCACTAATAACTCTTCCCCGTGAGCTATCTTTTTTATTATGCATAGGATTACTTGATTCTCTTCACGTCCCACATTTATGCAATATGGTTGTTCGTTTGTTGTCCTGGGTCGTGTGCTATTTATAAACCATGCAATATTGCTGCAAGCTTTAGGCCTTCCATCAATATAGATAGTTGCTCCCTTATTTTTATCCTTGTTCATTAGTTGTATATAATTTGCGGTGAGTGCATATCTCCGCAAATTTTGCATGTACCGGACCAGCCGCATCCAATCGTTATAATTGTAACACGGTCCGACATAGTCCATCAATTTAGTTACTATATTGTATTCTACAATTATTCCATCCATGGAAAATAGCCCCAAGCCATGCAGGGAGGATGGTGCAATGTGATATGTCCTATTGTTGACAACGAAGTCAACATCTATAGGAGGTAGTTCCTTAGGTACCCATTGTTTCACCAGATGCTTATACCTGAGTGGAACCTCTATGTATCCTATGCTCTCATCATCATAAGAACATGATCCTCCTTCGGCAAGAAAAAATTTCATGCGTCTACAAAATTTTATTCTGACTTTTTCACCTTTGGTCCTTGTTTGCTTATCATATCTACTAGATGTGGTCACATTTCCGGCCTCTATTTTTCCTAAGATTTCCTCACTCGATGAAGAAATATCTGACATGTACCTGTTTGGTTGTACCTTCAGTTGCATGTGCATGTTTTGTTAGTTAGTAGTCCATCATCATCCTAGTTCTAATTTATGAACTTTTTTTTCTATATTCAAAGTTCTAAATAAAAAATTTATATCTTTAGTTATGGATGCACAATTAGACTAAGGTGCAATTACCAATATTAGTGGTCAACCACCTAATTTAATGTGATATACCTCTTGATTTTGGACATATTAAGGACATCTTGATGTGATAACACTAAGGACATGATAAATTTATCATATGGATCTAAGAAAAAAGTAGTAGTAAGGTTGTTGTTTGTTGGATTTGTGCAAATTAGAATTATTATAAGAAATGTCCATTGAAGATGAGGGTCAATGCTATGGAGTAAGAAATCCAACCATCAGTTGGTGTGTTTCAAATCTTGGGTTCTTTAGTTGGAAATATGTCTAAGGCAAGCCAAGAGTAGAACTATACAAATATTAGTTTTGTTCAATACAAGAGTAGAACTATACAAATATTAGTTTTGTTCAAGCCAAGAGTAGAACTATACAAATATTAGTTTTGTTCAATCCAAGTTGAAGAATAAGTTAGTTATGGAGATGGTTAACAATAGTGCAACCCACATTTTTATGTAGGAAGTAGTGGTTGTTAAACTCAATGTGTAGTTTAAATTGGTGCAATCTTTTTTCAAGGTAGTAAGATATAGTAGTTAGTCGACAGAGAAATGCAGTTAGTTAGTTTTTATGCCATCAGGAGCAATTGGCAAAAAGTCTCTGAAATGGTTTGGGATGCAACTTGCAATTGGGCATAAAATGAATATCGAGACTCGGATTGAGGAACCGTCCACTATGATGGATTACTGGGATAGGATTTCAGCTAGAGCACCCCTCACTCATGGGTGCCATGCCTCGGAAGTTTCTTTACTCATTGATTTCGACAACTAGTGTTTTTCTCAGTTTGAAGCAATGCAACATTTGGATTAAGGGGTCCAATTTATGAAACCATGCACCAAGAGAGGATGGATAATTTGGTTACCTAGACCATGCCCAAACAAGCTTGCATCATCTCACGGAACTCAAAAATGTTGCTCTGATAGTCTTTTATGCCCTGAGCGGGAATTGGCCAAGTGTCCCCAAAATGGTTTGGGATGTGACTTGCAACTAGGAATAAAATGAAAACCAAGACTCAGATTGAGGATCCATCATCTCTGTTGGATTCCTGGCATATGATTTTAGCTAGAGCACTCCTCGCTCTTGGTTCCCACCCCTCGGAAGTTGTTTTTTTCATCGATTTCGATAACTAGTGCTTTGCTCAGTAAGAAGCAATGCAACATTTGGATTTAGGGGTCCAATTTATGAAACCATGCCTCAAGAGCGGATGGACAATGTGGTCACCTATTCCAGGCCTAAACAAGCATGCATAATCTCATGGAGCTCAAAAATGATGCTCCATTGGGCTTTTATGCCTCGAGGATGAATTGCCAAGAATCCTCGAAATGGTTTGGGATGCGACTTGCAACTAGGCATAAAATGAAAATCGAGAATCGGATTGAGGAACCATTGACTTCAATGGATTCTTGGGATAGCATTTCAGCTATAGAACCCCTCACTCTCGGGTTCCATGCCTCGAAAGTTGATTTACTCATTGATTTCGAGAATTAGTGTTTTGCTCAATTTGAAGCAAACCAACATTTGGATTAAGGGGTCCAATTTATGAAACCGTGCCTCAGAAGAGGATGAAAAATATAGTCACCTATTCCACACCTAAAAAATCTTGTAGCATCTCACAGAACTCAAAAATGTTGCTCTGTTATCTTTTTATGCCCTCAGGAGCAATTGGCTAAGAGTCCCCGAAATGGTTTGGGATGCAACTTGCAACTGGGCATATAACGAATATCGAAACTCAGATTGAGGAACTGTCGAATCTGATGGATTCCTGGGATAGGATTTCATCTATATCACCTCTCACTCATGGGTGCCATGCCTCAGAAGTTTCTTTAATCATTGATTTCGAGAACTAGTGTTTTTCTCAGTTTGAAGGAATGCATCATTTGGATTAAGGGTCAAATTTACGAAACAATGCCTTGGGAGAGGATGGATAATTTGGTCACCTAGTCCATGCCTAAAGAATCTTTCATCATCTCACAGAACTCAAAAATGTTTCTCAGTTATTCTTTTATGTCCTGAGCGGGAATTGGCCAAGAGTCCCCGAAATGGTTTGGGATGTGAGTTGCAACTGGGAATAAAACAAAAATTGAGTCTCAAATTGAGGAAATTTCATCTTTGTTGGATTCCTGGCATATGATTTTATCTAGATCACCCCTCACTCCCAGTTCCAACCCCTCAGAAGTTGTTTTTTTTATCGATTTCGATAACTAGTGCTTTTCTCAATAAGAAGCAATGCAACATTTGGATTTAGGGGTCCAATTTAGGAAACCATGCCTCGGGAGTGGATGGACGATGTGGTCACCTAGCCCATGCCTAAACAAGCATGAAAAATATCATGGAGCTCGAAAATGTTTCTTTGTTAGGCTTTTATGCCCCGAGGAGGAATTGCCAAGAGTCCCCGAAATGGTTTGGGATGCGACTTGCAACTAGGCATAAAATGAAAACCGATACTCAGATTGAGGAATCGTCAACTCCGATGGATTATTGGGATAGCATTTCAGCTAGAGCACCCCTCACTCCCGGGTTCCATGCCTCATAAGTTTCTTTACTCATTGATTTTTAGAACTAGTGTTTTTCTCAGCTTGAAGCAAGCCAACATTTGGATTAAGGGGTCCAATTTATGAAACCGTTCCTCAGGAGAGGATGGAAAATATATTCACCTAGTCCATACCTAAACAATCTTGCAGCATCTCACATAACTCAAAAATGTTGCTCCGTTAGGTTTTTATTCCCTCGAGAGCAATTGGACAAGAGTCCCCGAAATGGTTTGGGATGTGACTTGCAACTGGGAATATAATGAATATAGAGACTTGGATTGAGGAACCATAGGCTCCGATGAATTCCTGGGATATGATTTCATATAGATCACCCCTCACTCATGGGTTCCATGCCTCAAAAGTTGCTTTAATCATTGATTTCAAGAACTAGTGTTTTGCTCAGTTTGAAGCAATGCAACATTCGAATTAAGGGGGAAATTTACGAAACCATGCCTCGGGAGAAGATGGATAATTTGGTAACCTAGTCCATGCCTAAAAAATCTTGCATCATCTCACGAAACTCAAAAATGTTGCTTCATTAGTCTTTTATGCCCTGAGCGGGAATTGGCCAAGAGTCCCCGAAATGGTTTGGGATGTGAATTGCAACAAGGAATAAAATGAAAATCGAGACTCAAATTGAGGAACCGTCATATTGTTTGGATTCCTGGCATAGGATTTTAGCTATATCACCCCTCACTCTTGGTTTCAACCCCTTAGAATTTGTTTTTTCATCAATTTCAATAACTAGTGCTTTGCTCATTAAGAAGCAATGCAACATTTGGATTTAGGGGTCCAATTTACAAAACCATGCCTCGGGAGAGGATGGACAATGTGGTCACCTATTCCATGCCTAAGAAAGCATTAAAAATCTCATGTATCTCAAAAATTCTACTCTGTTAGGATTTTATGCCTCGAGGAGGAATTTCCAAGAGTCCCCGAAATGGTTTGGGATGCGACTTGCAACTGGGCATAAAATGAAAACTGAGACTTGGATTGAGGAACCATCAACTCCGATGGATTCTTGGGATAGGATTTCAGCTAGATAACATTTCACTCTCGGGTGCCAACCCCTCAGAAGTAGTGGACAATTCTGATGTGGACAATTTTACATGGAAGCATTTCTCCCGGACCTCTTCATGAAAGATTGTGAATCTATGGTGCATGTACAAATATGTGAGATGTGGGTTTATGATAATATTTTGAATTTTCCAATAAAATTCTCCATTGACCTTCTGTAGACCATTCCATTTGGTGTTTGTTTCACTAAGTGTAAAGAACAATGTTGGAGAATTATAAGACGTAATTTAGGTATGAGCTATTTGTTACCTCTTTATTACCTTTTATTTTAACTGTATCCATATTTTGTATTGATCAAATGAGGAATTAACCCGAAACTGATGCCATTAGACACAAACTCAATCCTAAGGCCAACTAAGGAGAAAAAACAACACACGCTAATTAATCTAGGAGTCAAGCATGCAAACAAACCTTCTCACAAAGAAGCATTAGTTGGTGATGGAATCCAACATCGCATAATCAATGTGTGAAGGGGTTGAGTTTTGGCATGTGGGAAAGTTACGTTGACAACTTGCTTAACAAACTAACACCCTGGTGCAAGTTACCTCACTAAACAGTGGGAAACCCTCCAAGGAGTCCGAGTGAGTCTAGCCAACATTGATCCCAGGTACAACACCACCTTCCCTGTGTTGTCACCTTGTGTAGGAAGTCTAAAATATTATGGCCTCTATGGTACCACCTACTATACCAAAGCACAGGGGGGGCAGTCAACATTCGACACCAAGACCAAACAAGCAGGTTTGATTACTCCGAGGGCCCCAATGCGACCTCGTGATTGACCCTTGTGTTAAAAGGGCTTCCCAAAGTCAATGATATAGAAATTGGATTTCACTCCCTAACTTAAGGATTTATGTTTATTTAGCATCTTTGGAAATTTATTCTCACAATCCTATTCCAAATCTCTACACCTAAGCTAAGATGGGTATGAAGAGCCCTAGAAAAGTTGCTAGATAAATTTTCATTGGCGCTTGATTTTAGGTTGTTGTTACTCAAAGGAGTGGTTGTGAAACTGATGACATTTTAACTCGACTCTTTAAACCATGCAAGTGGAAAATGAAATGCAAGAAATTCAACTTTGATGAAAACTAGCTATGGGAAGGAGCAAGAGGTTTTAAGCAAAGAAATAATTTCTTGATAGATTACTATGTGTGCAGTACTGCAAAATGACCCAAATTTTAAAAATACCATGCAAATTTCATAGTTCACTTAGTACACCTATACAACATTGAATCAAATGTCATCATTTCTAACATAGTAAACTATTATGATTATAGAGACCACCATACACATCTTGAATACTCATAAAGAAAAAATGATACAAATCCTTGTTTCATAAGAGGAATGTGACATAAGGATTTCAAAGCAATATACAACATTCATTTACATGATCTAGGTTCCTACTCATGCCCCCCTTCATTGGCCCAAAAGAAAACATGATTCAAAAATCCATTCTCTCCTCTTTTTAAGAAAACATGATTCAAATACATCCTCTCCTCTTTGTAGTGCTTATAATTTTTAATAGTGACTAGGGGGGAGAAAAAAGCTTGAAACTATTTTATATTAGAGAGTATATAGGGGTACACACATGCATATACTTAACCCAAGAGGGTGGGAGTGAGAATGTGCATGAGGGAAACTATTTTTTAGATGGTTGTGATATAAATGTATGCAAATCAACAAGAAAATATATGGGTAAATATGACGGTATTGAAAAAGAATTCAATAGTTTAATTGGGCCAATAGAAAAGTATAACACAAAAGGTATAAAAAATTATTGTTAATTATGCTATGACTAGTTCTTATTATCAATGTTTTTACCACCTTTGGCTTACATCTCCTTGTAAACCCCAATAGTATTCCTCAGATATGTATCATTTTTTTGAAATCCAACCTTTTCTCCATATTACAACACTAAGTAGGCCTATCATTCAATATTTCAACAAAACATTGCATATGCCTCAATTAGGCCTTAGGGTCTTGAACCAGCTCAATAAGGGGTTTTTGTAAACTCATTGTAAATTATTTTTAAATTCCTTAGTTTTGGAGTTCAATTATAGAAGGTTTTAGTTAAAGTAGTGAATACCAATTAGTGATGAGTCATAGGATTTAGGTGCCAATGAGTCATGAAACTAAATTTCCAAATTTGTGGAATGACTCGAGGGGATGTAAAAGATCTAAGTTTTGAAACATTGTAGAGGATAGGATTGAAAATTATATTATTAGAATCAGATCAATATTTACAGGAGTTAGTTGTAGTAAAATGGAAGCTCAATCATGATCTATATAGTGTATTAGTTATAGAACTAACTCAGCATGAATGGAATTTTCATACAAGTAACTGGAAGTCTGGTATGCCTTCTCTTTGCTTGTAATGTATGAGATATTTCTTATTGATGAAATTGTGGTACAAGAAATAGTTGTGAGATTTGTGAAATAATGTCGACATGTGTTTCCCTGTGTTAAATGAGCATATTTGAGGAGACGAACCTCGCTCGAATGGAAATATGAAGAAGTTTGATAGTAAAATAAATCAAGTTTCTTCTGGCTAACTATAGGAAGAGAAATAAGCATGCATGAAGGAAGTGGTAATAGGATATTTTGGCCAATAGATAGTTTGGGTCTTTTGGGAAATAGACAGTTTGCAAACATATTCAAATATATCAAGAAAAAAATGACATATTGGTATAAGACATTAATATTCCTAAGATATGGTTATTCATTCCAAATATAAGTCAAACAAATGCCACCCTTCCCCAAGCGACATTGGCTTTCTCATTTATACTCCATATTAGGCTACATTGGTCAATTTCCCTCAACCACTAAAGTTAGCACGAATGTCTTCCACTTGTATTAGTGGATGTGATTAATGCATGGAAATGTGTCCCATGATGTTCCAAATAGGCATTGTTAAGGTGCTTGTAGATACTTGAAGATACTTGATTTGATTTCTTTCTCAAATTGGAGCATCCAAAGTTGATACAATAGTTGCACTCTTCACCTTGTCGTTTCTCCTAATTATGGTTGGTGCTATTTTTGGATTTTCTCTCAGGCATGTTGATGCATGAGCATCTACTCACATCATAAGTTTCTAAATATTGATTAGGCCTTAGGGTCTTGAACCATCTCAATAAGTGGTTATTGTAAACTCATTGTAAATTATTTTGAAATTCCTTAGTTTTGGAGTTCAATTCTAGAAGGTTTTAGTAAATGTAGTGAATACCAATTAGTGATTAGTCATAGTAATTAGGTGTCAATGAGTCATGAAACTAAATTTCCAAATTTGTGGAATGACTCGAGGGGATGTAAAAGATCTGAATTTTGAAACATTGTAGAGGATAGAATTGAAAATTATATTATTAGAATTAGGTCAATATTTACAGGAGTTAGTTGTATTGAAATGGAAGCTCAATCATGATCTATATAGTGTATTGGTTATAGAACTAACTCAGCATGAGTGGAATTTTCATACAGGTAATTGGAAGTTTGGTATGCCTTGTCTTTGCTTGTAATGTATGAGATATTTCTTATTGATGAAACCGTGGTACCAGAAATAGTTGTGAGATACTTTTGGCTAGAAATAGTTGATGAAAGTGTGATACTTCTAGATAACTATAGGAAGAGAAATAAGCATGCATGAAGGAAGTGGTAATAGGAAATTTTGGCCAGTAGATAGTTTGGGTCTTTTGGGAAATAGACAGTTTGCAAACATATTCAAATATATCAAGAAAAAAATGACCTATTGGTATATTGATAGACCCAAAAAGAGGGACAGTGAAACTCA
Source organism: Picea engelmannii (assembly GCA_009831015.1). NCBI lineage: Eukaryota > Viridiplantae > Streptophyta > Pinopsida > Pinales > Pinaceae > Picea > Picea engelmannii. The sequence continues at coordinate 257,258 of ML785730.1, forward strand.
CCATTCTCACTAGGTTTCATTTGCATCAATCAAGTGAATCCTTTGTTCCCTCCCGCATGCAAACTAGAACTGGATATCCTCCTCGTGCAGTGGCCATGCGGATCCTATGTTCCCTCTATTCTAGATATCCCCCTCAATATGTCTCACGGATATTTGTGCCCTCTATGCACATCTTCTCCTCGCAGCAAGGTTTCAGTCTATTTCTGTTTGGAAAAATTGTGGTAGGGTTTTGTTCGCATCAATCAAGTGAATCCTTTGTTCCCTCCTGCATGCAAACTTGAACTGGATATCCCCCTCAAGATCTCTCATGGATCTTTGTTCCCTCTATGCACATCTCCTCCTCGCGACAAGGTTTCAGTTTAGCACCTCTGTTTGAAAAAATTGTGGTAGGGTTTTAGTCTCTATTTGGAAAATAGGGGTCAACGTCGAGTGTTTCGAAAATATGATTCCCATAGGCAAGAATTCATGTGTATAAAATATATCATATGTTACATATAATATATGTTATACATATATTATATGTAACATATAATATGTGTTTAACATATATTATATGTAACATATAATATATGTTACATATATTATATATGTATAATTTATTATATATTATATATATAATATATCTAACATATATTATTTATGTAACATATAATATATATTATATATAATATATTATAGAATAATATTAACATATATAATGTTGATGATGACATAATATAGTAATAATCCATGACAAAGTAGATGATGATAATGATGACAAAGACAACAATGTTGGCTATGGTGATGACAATGATGCCATTAAATTGAGAGGACATGGGTAAATTGAGCACACTCCAGTTTTGATATGGATAGGATAGAGGCCCCATATATTATCTCAATAAGTGTTCCCTTGTAAAATATATCAAACTACCACATCACGAAGTGCATCTCCATAGAACTAAACCCAAGGTATCACGCACCCACTAAGTTATCCAAATGTAAATCAACCAAAATAAAGTGAAGGGGATAGGGGACCATAATCCCTCCACATCACATGATCTTCTCCACTAGGGAAAAACACTTTTGGAGAAACCAAAAGCTAGCACTCCCTCTTCGAGAGGAAAGTGTTTTCTCCAACACTAGTCTTGTCCCTTTCTACCTTAAGGGAGCACATGCTATATCAGTGCATATGGAGCACATGACTAGGAAAATGGCATTTTTAAAGTATTTTTAGGAGGAATTGAGGGGGATTTTTGTATTCAAGTAGGAAAGGGACATAAAAATCAGGCCAACAAGTGCATCCTTGCAATCAGGTGGAAAAAATTGTTGTAATAGTATTGGCCCTATATATGACTGGTAAAGGTCCAACACCTAGAGGAATGAAGGGGTGTCTGAGAGGGGTCTACCTCTTTTATGGGAATAGATCTAGTAGGAAACAAAAAACTAAATGCATGCCCTTTTGTGCTAGAACCAAAGGTTGGGATTGGTTCAGTCCATGATTGTTCTGAACAATTTTCACTATGGTTGGGTCCACTTGTTTCTGTTTGAGCTCTGGTCCTTTATCCAACCTTTTTGCAGCACACTCCTACTTCATTTTTTGGATCTCCAACCACTACACAACACAACAAAATCATTTTGAATGTCCTCTATAATGAAAAGTGGGAGGAAATTGGTAGGTACATGTTGGTCCATGCGCACGATGACGAAGACAGTATGAAAATTGACTTCAAAAATAATGGAATCATCATAACTATCAACCAAATTGTGTGGGATTTGGAAGAATTTAGTAGTCTCATGTCTCGCCTACTAACTAGATAAAGTACATATTATCTTGTCTCACCTACTAACTATATCTATCCAATCCTCATAATTATTGAGCACTTATGACTACCCTTACTCCTACCTAACTCTTTCTCTACCCTAATATTGTGAAATGTTTTGAATTCATGGTGCCTCTAACCCTTATGGGACATAGTACGCCTTCAACTAACTAGCATTTACAAATTGCTTTAGGGGTTGACCATAAAGTGTCACCAAATTTAATGCTCCATCATAATTAATGTAAACAATCCTAAAGGGTCCTAACCAACACATCTGAATCTTATCAGGGTGCTTCAGGAACTTGTTGTCATAGATTAATACCAACAATCCTGGTTGTATAATCCTGCATCAAATGTTGCAATCATGCTAGGCCTTATGTCATTGTTTCTCAACCATATGGATGCATATTGTAATCAATTCATCCTCTTCTAATTCTAATATCTCATCCAACCACCATTTCAATGAATGGTCATCCGACGTATGTGTCACAACCGCAATCCTGAGGCTTGATACCACAAACTCTAACAACGTCATGACTTCCTTCCCATAAACTAATCTGAATGGAGTATGTTTGGTCAATCTCTTGCAAATTGTCTTATATGCCCATAATAATGTTGGACCCATTGGTCCCAATCATCATGTTGTACATTGCACAACTTGGTAAATGCATTCTCGAGTATCTTGTTGAATGTCAATTCTACTATATTGTTGGCATGTGGATTATGTGATGTTCACTTTTGATGATGGATAATAAATTCCTAATTCAGTGCATAGATGGTGTCATTCAAGAAGTGTGTGCCTTATGTGAGTAAGTAATGTTTTAACTTCTACAAGGTGTATTCCATCACTAGTCCTTCATGCTCCCTAGTTTTATAGTTCTTTTCATAATCTGATAACTTTCTACTAGAAAACTAGATTGGATGATGCATGCTACCTTTTCCTAGCTGCAAAAGAACCATGCCAAGTGAAATTATTCTTTTATTTGTTTCCTTTAAAATACGATCGAGACGCACATCCTTGCATCTATTACTGTAAGGGAATGCAATAACATCGATAAAGAAGTACTTGATTAACCACAGAAGCTTCAATATCAGTTATTTCTTGTCTTTGATTTTTTCTCTCATCTAAGTACTCTTTTTCTCTATAAAGAATATTAATACAAAATCATTATTTAAATACAAAATCTCACCTATTGCCTTATTCTCAGCACGGCCAAAATCATGGGCCTAATTGGCATGATTTTGGTTCTGAACGGCACAGACAATGAATATAAAGAGTGGGTGTGTAAGTGATATTTGAGTCTCAAAACCCTCCCATATCGTCAAGGAATAAAAAAAAGTCTATCCATGTTAAATTTCGGTGCATACAAAAACATTTTGAAAAAATATTCAACGTTGGCCCCATTCACAGGGCATTGTTTCCCATCAGGGTACAATGTATTTTAATAGTTGTTTCCTTTAAAATTCGATTGAGAAAATTAAAACAAAATGAGGATGAGATGGGTTGATATATAGAGTGGGTGTGTGAGTGATATTTGAGTCTGGAAACCCTCACATATCTTCAAGGCATGCAAAAGGTCTATCCATGTCAAATTTTGGTGCATACAAAAACATTTTGAAAAAAAATCAACATTGGCCCCATTCACAGGTCACTGTTGCACATCATTTAAGGAAGGTTTAAATACTAATTAAAATTATTTTATTTAATAATCGGTTCATCATCTTGATTATGACCTTCTATCATGATTTTCTAATTAGAAATATGCTTATATTTTTTGAAAAGAGAGGGAGTAAATCCTCATAGATTCAAGGACACGAAACATATACATTTTAAAAAAAAATTATAATTGATATAGATATATGAAGAAAAAAACCTTATCACGATGACCACTTTGATGTCATATCCTTATTAGAATCATATATGTTAGTTTCATGAAGTCACTTCATTCCCCCTAGAGGTACATTAGGTACAATTTTCATATTTGAGAAGGAAAACCCAATATCAATGGCCTCTACTCCATCCTTCAAGGGAGGACAAGGTTCCCCAATCAACTCTTCTAGGAAGACTATATAAAATTTTGTTTAAGTCAATGGTTGTTTATTTTCCTTAGCAAGAGAAACTTCATCATCTCACATTGGTTGCTTAGGAAATTTCCAATTTTTTTTATTTGGATTTGGTCCCTCTTTCCCTTGAAGGATGAGCTCGTGCATGGGGACAAATATTGTGTAAATGTCTTGTATGTACACAATATCATTATAAATCTCTAAAATTGTTTTTATGTAACTTCCCAAAGTATTCTCAATATCCTCAAAAATTGATATATACCAAGAATGAAATGGAAAATTTCGGAGTTATACCCAAAGTGTCATTCTAGTAATTGACATAGAGTTAGGATCAAAATTTGGAAATCAAGGAGATTTAAAAAGCCCCACTCTTCCCCAAAACTAGGGACCCTACTCTAAAACCTGCTTATAAGTAGCATGATCTAAAATATGAATTAAAAAAACACCTTTCGAGCAAAGAGGAATCTCATAATTCTTTTTCCATGTTGAGTGGATCCATTGGCACAACGCCGATGAAGGAGGCCAATAACCATTAAACCATTAAATCTACTCCTTAAAGGACATGTGTTTTGAAGTTGAAAACCTCATGTTATAACATTATTTGGTTACCAATGTCCATGGATTCCTTTTTGCCCAAGATATTAGCAATTGAAAATCTTTGATCCACACTAAAAATATGTTAAATTGTTTTTTTTCCTCATACCGACATTCTTCCTTTGATAAATGCTCTGGTACACATGTCTTTCCTTTAAGAAAGGCAAGGTGTCTTCCAAAAATTGTAAAAAGTAAAAAATGAGCATTAATTATACACTCCTAAGTGGGGTTTACGAGATTCGTGCAACTGTACAACCCTAATTATTATTGCCAACAAACTTAACCAACTTGTGATAGTATAAATTGCGTTCAAATGTTGGAGAAAGGAAACCAACCATTCTAGTACGCTTATGCTAGAGCATTATCTTGAGAATTTAGCCTTGGATTTTTATGACTAGTTCCTTTTGTAGAAACCCTTGTTTTTTGGATTGACTCTCTTGCTTAGACTCTAGGATCTAAATCCTTGTTGATTTTCGAATGCACATATGGCAAGGATTTTGAAGCAGAGTTGAAGTCTATATGTAGTCCAAGTAGGAAGAACCTAAACTCTGTTGACAAAGATTATTTACATTTGTCTCTCTTGCGATGATATCAAATTATGCTTGGATTCATTTCATATTTGGTTTATCAACTTGAAATTAAAACTTGATACTTTGCAAGCTAGTTGGACCTTGAGTCAAATACAAATATGAAATTTGGAATCATTAACATATCTACTAGAACATACGAAAAATAGGGTTTATGGTTGCATGATGATATGATGATGGAAGAAAGCGGGTGTGTGAGTGAAATTTGAGTCCAGAAAACCCTCCCATATTGTTAAGGCATGTGAATAGTCTATCCAGGTCAAATTGCAATGCATACAGATATAGTTTGAAAAAATTTCAACGTTGGCCCCATTCACATGTCATCGTTTCCTGCCTCTAGTATTTGTATGGTGTTTATTAAGAAATCAACGAAAAATATGGATTTTTCATCACAAATATGAAATAGATACATTTTATATACATTAATGTAGAACCTGAAAGAAAAATTAAGAAATACTGACGAAAACTTAAAACTTGCGTCAACCAAGTTGTGTACTTTGAAAGAAAATTAGGGTTTATGGTTTACATGATGAATTAATGATGGAATAAAGTGGGTGTGTCATTCAAATTTGAGTCCAGAAAACCTCCCATATATTTAAGGCATGGGAATGGTCTATCCATGACAAATTTTAGTGCATACATAAACTATTTGAAAAAAATTTAGCGTTGGCCCCATTCACAGGTCACTGTTGTCGATGTCTAGTCCTCGTACAATTTATGTTCCTTGTTCCTTGTTCTATGTTCCTCGTTCCTCATTACTTTTTCCTTGTTCCTTGTTCCTCTTTCCTTGACCATGGTGTAGTCCCCAAGATCCATTATTTTTGTACAAAACATACTAATGGCATAAAATGTCCCACACGAAGACCAAATTAATATCCACTACATAAGTCTTTTGTCTTTTTTCAAGGACTATGTAACGAATCTCAATTATATGAAGATTCAAATAAGACCTAAGAGCCTTAAGTTATTTACTTAACCATGGGTGAAATAACACTATCATTCAATAGTCAAATTGTTACATTTCATTGTCATGCATCATGTGTGTCGAGGGCTTTAGCCACCACAAAGGAAACATACAAAGAATATGTGTCTTATGAACAGGATATGGTACTATGCATTTTGAGGTTTGGCATAGATATTTTTCTTATAGAATACACTATATTGCACCATAATATAATCCCTACACTCCTTGCAAACCATGTAACACCATTCAAATTAGACACAATATTCTTGCGACAAATTAGCTATACTATCGACGAACTTTTTTCGTCGATAGTATACCTAATTCGTCGCAAGATTATTTACATTCTTCTCTCTTGAGACGATATAAAATGATGCTTGGATTCATTTCGTACTTGGTTTATCAACTTGAAATTAAAATTTGATACTTTGCAAGATAGTTGGACCTTGAGTCAAATACAAATATGAAATTTGGAATCATTAACATATCTACTAGAACATATGAAAAATAGGGTTTATGGTTGCATGATGATATGATGATGGAAGAAAGTGGGTGTGTGAGTGAAATTTGAGTCCAGAAAATCCTCCCATATCGTTAAGGCATGCGAATATTCTATCCAGGTCAAATTGCAATCAATACAGATACAGTTTGAAAAACTTTCAACGTTGGCCCCATTCACATGTCACTGTTGCCCACCTCTAGTATTTTTATGGTGTTGATTAAGAAATCAATGAAAAAGAGGTATTTTTCATCACAAATATGACACAAATACATTGTATATACATTAATGTAGAACTTGAAAGAAAAATGAAGAAACACTGACGAAAACTTAAAACTTGCGTCAACCAAATTGTGTACTTTGAAAGAAAATTAGGGTTTATGGTTTACATGATGAATTGATGATGGAAGAAAGTGGGTGTGTCATTCAAATTTGAGTCAAAAAAACCTCCCATATCGTTAATTCATGTGAATAGTCTATCCATGACCAATTTTAGTGCATACATAAACTGTTTGAAAAAATTTCAACGTTGGCCCCATTCACAGGTCACTGTTGCCGGTTTCTAGTCCTCATACAATTTCTGTTCCTTGTTCCTTGTTCTGTGTTCCTCATTCCTCGTTCATTGTTCCTTGTTTCTTGTTCCTCATTCCTTGGCCATGTTTTAGTCCCAAAGATCCATTATTTTTGTACAAAACATACTAATGGCATAAAATGTCCCACACGAAGACCAAATTAATATTCGATACATAAGTCTTTTGTCTTTTTTCAAGGACTATGTAACGAATCTCAATTCTAAGAAGATTCAAATAGGACCTAAGAACATTAACTTATTTCCTTAACCATGGGTGACATAACACTATCATTCAATAGTCAAATTGTTACATTTCATTGCTAGGCATCATGTGTACCGAGGGCTTGAGCCACCACAAAGGAAACATACAAAGAATATTTGTCTTATGAACAAGATATGGTACTATCCATTTTGAAGTTTGGAATAGAGATTGTTCTTATAGACTACACTAGATTGCACCATAATATAATACCTAGACTCCTTGAAAACCATGTAACACCATTCAAACTAGACACAATATTCTTGCGACGAATTAGCTATATTATCGACGAAATGTTTTCATCGATAGTATAGCTAATTCGTCGCAAGATTATTTGCATTTGTCTCTCTTGTGACGATGTCAAATGATTTTTGGATTCATTTCATATTTGGTTTATCAAATTGAATTAAAATTTGATACTTTGCAAGCTAGTTGGACCTTGAGTCAAATACAAATATGAAATTTGGAATCATTAACATATCTACTAGAACATATGAAAAATAGGGTTTATGGTTTCCATGATGATATGATGATGGAAGAAAGTGGGTGTGTGAGTGAAATTTGAGTCCAGAAAACCCTTCCATATCATTAATGCATGTGAATAGTCTATCCAGGTAAAATTGCAATGCATACAGATATAGTTTGAAAAAATTTCAACGTTGGCCCCATTCACATGTCATTGTTGCCCGCCTCTAGTATTTTTATGGTGTCAATTAAAAAATCAATGAAAAAGAGGGATTTTTCATCACAACTATGACACAGATACATTGTATATACATTAATGTAGAACCTGAAAGAAAAATGAAGACTGACGAAAACTTAAAACTTGCGTCAACCAAATTGTGTACTTTGAAAGAAAATTAGGGTTTATGGTTTACATGATGAATTGATGATGGAAGAAAGTGGGTGTCATTAAAATTTGAGTCCAGAAACCCTCCCATATCGTTAAGGAATGTGAATAGTCTATCCATGACCAATTTAAGTGAATACAGAAACTGTTTGAAAAAATTTCAACATTGGCCCCATTCACAGGTCACTGTTGTCGGTGTCTAGTCCTCGTACAATTTTCGTTCCTTGTTTCTTATAAAATTCGTTCGAAATTACACACATCCTAGCATCTAGTACTGCAAGGGTGTATTTTTATGGAGTTGATTAAGAAATTGTAACATACCCACTACCTAAATCGAATTTTTCTGGTCTTCTGTTGGACCAAAACCCCTAATTATCCATGGAGGGCCAGCATAAGCTGGCTCTTTCTCTCTCTTTCTCTGTTCCCATGTGATCGCGGGTCATGTTCACGGTTCAATTGGAATGAATTTCACATTTGTATTTCATGCCTCGGTGCTACAGTAATGCCTAAACGTTCGACTCTTCACCCGTCGAACCCCGATAGGGATAGCGACTGACCAATGGGGATGAATCCCTACCGGGTCAGCAAATGGCCAATAGGAACAAATCTCCACAGGGGTAGAGAACCGCCAGTGAGAACAGGTCCCGTCGCACGGTTAAGTGGAATACAGGTGGAAAAAAGGGAAACTCGACATGGTAGTCAACATGACAGGAGGGGGCCCTACTTCACACGCCACGCTATTCTGGACCCCCCCCTTTAAAGGAAGAATGGCAAGGGGGATCTGGAATCTACTTGAGCATCGTTGATTTTTATAAGTTAATATCGACCATTCAAGAGTTTCACGTCCAATTCCGGACCCCCCCCCCACCCTACCGGTAAAGGCATAACAGTAAGGGGGCTCCGGAATGGAACCTCCACTGTAGATCTAGACGGGTGGACTCTAGTCATCCAGATCTGCTCACCACTTATCCTAAAGCATATTCACGTCTTGGCTTAATTTGACGTCTCATCTCCACGTCTAATGGTCATTACAAACCCGAAGATCCTCTGAAAGAATCTCGTCCGTTCATCGGGGTTTCGAACATTGCAATGTCGAAATGCATAAACATTTTGTCCTCAGAATCCCCGATATCCCGATATGACGTCAACTTCCACTAGTCCCCTGGGCTAGACCTTTTGGTCCACACAACCTCCCTCTATATGACCGCAGTCATACCACCTATCGGGGCTTCAGGGTTTCAAGTGCTGAAATGCATTTGCCCACAGGATTGTCGATCCCTCGAATCCCGATTCTCTGCTATGCTGACAGCTGGCCCGCAATGGCACTTTCCTCCTCATCGGGGTTTCGGACTTTGCGATTCCGAATTGCATAAACACCTTGTCACCAGGATTCCCAATATCCTGATGACCCAAATGCCGATAGACGATTTCCTGTCGGGACTTTCCCCGACGACTCCGATTGTTGTCGCGCGTCCTCCTCTAATGGATGGTCCTGGTTAACTCTCAGGATTTCGTGACTTCTGATGTCCTGGATGCCTCGTCCCTAGGACTCGCGAAATGTCGAACTCCAACTCCCTTCAAATATCTGACACGCGTCCCAAGTGAATGGACAGTTCAGATCGCTCCCGAGTAATTTCCCATGGAGATTTCCGATCTCATGTCATCGAGACTTCCAATTTCCCGATACGTGAAACCCCGATGAGCCAACCCTCCTTTCGGGATTTCTCCTTATGTTCACGAGCTTAACCCCCGTGCAACTTCTGTCAGATCCGACGGCTAACGGGTATCTGCTCAAGATCTGACGGCTCAGATCTGGCCCACCTCATGCATTCTTTCACTACTTCGTGGATGTGGAAAGATCAACGGTCCAAATGTTCTCATGGACCTTGGGGGTGGGGGTCTATGATCCCGATTTCATCGTTATTCACGAAGATAGAGAGAAAAATGGGCAAGGTATGTAACGCCCTTGTTACTTTCGTCAATCTGACGGTCGTGAATGACCATGGGTCTTCCGACAGGGTCTCATCCGTCAATTCGTTACTTATCCCTACGCTGCTACTTCAGAATTTTAAGAGGTTCATTCCTCCTCGTACAAGGTTAGTAAGACTTGCACATTCAAGTCCTTTTTCTAGGTTCTTGGTAAACCTTTCCAAGGAGGGAATCTCTGCGAAGAGATCTATTCCAGGGCTTTCCTGGAGACGGATAAGGGGAAACAACTTCCCGAGAACGGGCCGGAAGTCTGACTTGATTCAACCTATGCGTAATTAAATGCATTTATCAATCATAAGCAAATTCATTCATTTTATGTTATAAGCATATATCTACCCTTTCTTATCAAAACACTGCACAGACATTCTTTACTGCAGTCGCTCACAATTTCACAGTTTATGAGCATAAATGTCAGCATATGAATTTCAAGATGCAATATGTAAAACACTTATCAGAAATAACACCAGGAGTGAGTGCAACTACTGAGAGGGGTGCTCATTTCCACCCAACCGTAGGCTCAGCGACTCCCAACGGATTTACCACTAGCCACCCCCGAGTTGAGACCACGATGCTGTGAGACTGCGTCTTTCTATCTGCCAGTGACCAGGAGCAAAGGTTGCAATCCTTCCTCTCTGCTATCACTCACTCTACGTAATGCCAAAGTTCCCCTCGCGTCTACCCCCTTGAAATCACTTCTACCTCATGCCTTATCCTCTTGCGAGGTTGTGTGTGGCGTGATTCCCCTCGTGTTGATCAGGCCTGATGGCTCTATGGATGGGAAGTTCACCATCCCATCCCTCATTAAGCCATCCACCTACCAGCCTGTGAGACATTAAATTTGGGGCCAGCGAGCCGCTTTTGGTTCTCCAGGCCAGTGGAGTCCAAATACGGTGTTAATTCTCGGTGGAAGTTAATGCCACCTTTCCAGGTGCCTTCCACCGCCATCATGGTCTCTTTTTCTGCACATCCCCTCTCAGCAGTCCTACAATAATTCAAAGTGTTATTCACATTCATTGACCTCTTCCTCAAGGTCCATTTACATCACATGTTCACATTCATGAGTTTGCCATAGTTCTTGGCCAGTCTAGTTATTTTTACAAACTGGGGGAAACAGGGTGTTACAACAATCAACGAAAAAGAGGGATTTTTCATCAGTACAACTATGACACAAATACATTGTATATACATTAATGTAGAACCTGAAAGAAAAATGAAGAAACACTGATGCAAGATTAAAACTTGCATCAACCAAATTGTGCACTTTGAAAGAAAATTAGGGTTTCAAAAAAAAAAATATAGAAATGACAAACACGTTCATCGAAACTTCGTTGATGCATGCAATACTGTGACAACAATATTGATGAAATCTTATACAATCACGATGGTATAAAAATGAAAGAGATTCTCTTGGTTTCAAGAATAATTTATCCTCTACTGAACAAGGCCAACCACGTGAAGGTGAAATCTCATATGGCCCCTCCCCTCCCCCTCACATCACTCTCAATTGATCCCCAAAACCCAATCTATAAAATAGAAAATAATCGAAAGAAACGTCCTATTAAAATTCATGCATAGAAACTACAAAAACAAAAATTTATGAAAGTACATGAAATTATGTGTTTCTAAATGATATTTTTAGTCTACCACGTACTTTAGTATATTGGCAACTATTTTTAGGTTTCAAATAATAATTAAACAACATGTAACATAGGATATAAAAACGTTGCATAAAACTTACAAACATGTAATTAACCCATGCCATTATAAGTAAATTATTTTAAGAGAATAATTCATACAAATTAAAATATTATATAGTCACGTACCTAATCCAACCTCAACATCTGTGTAATCATCCTTATTTTGTATCTTGATCTTCTTCATTGAACTCGACATCGGTATCATCATCCGGTTCAGAAACGATGTTGAAAGGATTGATGATATCATCATCTTCATCAATGTCATTTTCGAGCATATTTTCATCGACATCATCATCAATAATTGCAATATTGTCTCCTATGTCTGGATCATGATCCTCTTCGTCTTCTTCATCTGTCGACCCTCCATGATCTTCCGGCTTTGTCTGATTTGTCGAATCATCTTCTTTATATTCAATATCATCTTCTTCCTGTAAATGAGTATACTTAATTGGCATTCCTCTTGGATCATATCTAACAACAAATGACCAATCCCTTTCACCTAGAAAATTTAAGTAAAAGACCTATTCACATTGGCTTGGAAAAACATAGCGATCATGTCCTCTTTCAAACACCGTTGTTTTAATCATTGGAAATCCGTTGGCATGTTGAATAACAGTTCTTTCCTCATCGTGTTCATGCATTCGTAACCTATACCATTTGACATCAAACATAACTAATTTGAAGGAATTAAAGCCACACTCAAGTATATCGTTTAAATACCCATAGTATCTATTTTTGGATTCTCAGGGATGTTTTTCACTCCAGGAGGAAACATTAGTGACCTGGAATACTGCAGTTATCCCACTATCAAAAGTTTTCTTGGTTTCATCCAATTGTTTGATGTGAAATTTACGACCATTGCACCACATAGCCTTGTGGTGTTTCAACTGCAATATGTTAGATATGTAAAATATTCATTGTCAATTAATAAATTAACATATATTTATATAACTTCGAAAGTATCTGAAAAATACAGTACACATGTAGTCACATTAATATAATATAAAATAACTGAATAAAATTGGTGAATTTTCTTACATGTCCATCTTTCAAACCATATGCTAAATCAATTTCCCTTTGCGTAACATTGGCATATTTGTTACGACGACCTTCTCTAACCAAATCAGACAGTCGTTGCCATGATAACCTACCTCCATTATGTTGTTTACATATTTCAATCCATACATTCATCCAATCAAGATTATTTGCAATGTATAAATGCAGTGCATCCCACTCTTGAGCAATTGAAACAAAAAAACATAATTCACCAATATTAAATATTAGTTATAACATCCAATATGCAGGTAATTATAAATATTTATAATTTATGAAATAAATTATATTAATATATTAATCAGTATGATCATATACACAAAAAATGAAACTTTATATGTATTATTAATATAAATTTTCAATCAAATCTCTTATTTTGTAATTTTTATATATGGTTAAAAATTAAATGTTTCAGGGAACGAGGCCGAGAGTGCAGGTGCGAACATGGTAGAGGTTCGCAGGTCCCTCCTCTGGTAGGGTGAGAACCTCTATTACCCTCCCTTACGCGCGTTCTCGGAAGAAAATTTTCGTAGGCCGCTTTCCTTTAGGGTGTGAATCTGTCCAGATTCCGACAAGAGCCGAACTGAGGCCGCAGTTCACTGGAGAGGGATCGAATTGGAGAGGCCGCAGATCGTTGGAGAGGAGCCGAACTGTGGAAGTTGGTTTCCACGCATTCAATAAGGGTGATTTCCAGTTAAGAGGCACGTGCTCATCTTGTGCTACTGTGGAGCAGCAAGCTCGCTGTGGAGGCGGATCGCTTGTCGGAGTGTGGGTCGCTCGCTGGTGAAGAGGACGGTTGAGCACTGCCTGTGGAACGTGGAGCGGGCATGGATTTTCTGGTCTGCACCTTCGATCAGTGATCATTGGGAATCATTGCATGCAAAATTGTTGCATGCATGTTCGTTTTGCATAAAGTTTGCATGCGCTGGAAAAGTTGGAGCTAAAAAGGCAGGCCAACTGCTTCAATCAAGTTAGCAGGGTCTGAGCTCTACGGGACAGGCCCGAGCCCAGGATTCACATCCATGGAGGGGATGGGAACCCCACAGGCATCCCCTACGCCTCCTCCGTCGACTTCACCTGCTGAGGCCTTCAATAGGCTCCTAGCTGGACTCCCACAGAAGAGAAACTCGGAAGCTGCAAAATTTGTGAAAAAACTGGATGATATCCCTGTGATCTCCCTCCCTCCAGAAACCCCTATTCAGGTTGCTCTGTCGTTGGTCGATTGGGATCTCATTGGCCAGTTCACGAGGCTATGGTTGTCCCCAAAATTGACCAAAAGTTGGGTCAACAGAAACTGGGCATCGTTGATCAAAGAAAGCGTCACTTCTTACTTTCTAGGGAGAGGATACTTCCTCTTTGAGTTCACTTCAAAGGATGACAAAGACCTGATCTTCCAAAATGGCCCCTACTTCATGGGCCCTCAGGGTCTGTACTTGAACAAATGGACCCCAGACTTCGATCCGGAAGTAGATGTGCCCAAAGTCGTCCCGGTGTGGGTCAGACTCCCAAGTCTCCCAGTACACTGTTGGAATGGGGACTCCCTGAGACACATTGGAAATGCTCTGGGAAAATGTATAGACCGAACGAATACCAAGGATCAATATGACTGTGCCAAGATATGTGTAGAAGTAGATCTAGAGGTGGGTCTACCAGAGGCCATCACATTACAGGTCGGAAGCTGGACGCATCTACAGAAACTGGACTATGAACAACTATCCTTCAAATGCTGGAAATTCCATGTTTATGGCCACTTTGCCAGAGGATGCCCGACCAACAAAGAGGCTATGCAGGGAAAGGAGGATGGATGGAACCAAGTCAAGCGATCCAAATTCAATTCCAAGAGTCAGAAGTCGGGAGGCCCTAATGGCAAGGGACCCAATCAGGTCATTGCCCAGCAAATCCCTCTTAATCCTGGTCCAGGAAATAAGTTTGGCCCTCTAAGCTCACAACCAAAGAACACACGGGAGGTTGGGGTCCAAGAGGAGACAAAAGCTACCATGGAGACCGAGACCCAAAAAGAAGCTCCTTCCAGTAAAGGTACGTCCTCAGCCACAAACAAAGGAACAAGTGTTGAGGATCCTCAAGGTAAGGCTATAGAAGTCAAGGGAGAAGAGCAGGAAACAAACGAATCAGAAGAGGAAGGAGAAATAGGTGAGTCCTAAACCTCGGTGAGGAGATCTCTAAGAGGCCAGAAAACTGACAGGGAAAAAAGGGAGCAGGAGACCTACAAAGAAAAACTTCAGGGCATCTAGCCAACGCTGGAAAAACTGCTAGCCCCAAAGACTAAGACACTGAAAAAACATCCCCAAGGCTCCAAGGGAGCCCTCCAGAAAAAAAAATAATGAAGGTCATCTTCTGGAATTGTAGAGGTATGGGGTCCAAAGTAAAGGAAGAAGCCATCAGAAGTTTAATCAGAACAGAAACCCCAGACATACTTCTCGTCCAGGAGACAAAGCTGGAAGACATAGCCTTCCTTCAAGCAAGCAAGAAACTTTGGATGAAAAGTGAAGCAAGAGCCATCCCTGCCCGAGGAGCCTCAGGAGGGATCGACACTCTTTGGAATGATAACAAATTTACAGTTCTATTGGAGGTTCGAAACACTCATTGGTTGTTACTGAAAATGCAGAATTTGGACACTAAGGAAACCTTTTGTCTTTTCAATGTCTACTCTCCAGTCAATGTCGGGGGGAAAAAAGACTATTAGGACTCTATACGGTGCCAAGCAGAGCTGAAACAACTGGAAAATATAATTATTGCTGGAGACCTCAACCTTACTCTTCACCCATCTGAAAAAAGGGAAGGCAGCGTAGTTCGAGATCCGACAAGGGAATGGGTGGAGGACATTATGCAGGACTGGGACCTGTTGGATACCAAACCCTCATCTGGTAAGTACTCTTGGTCTAATAAAAGAGTGGGTCCTGGACATATTGCTGCCAGGTTAGATAGATTTTTTATTCAAAGCTCCTTTTTGCTGCTAGGTTTAGATCCTAGAATGCATATCCTTTCAAGTAGCGCTTCGGACCATAAGCCCATAAAGCTAGAACTTCTAGCTCACCATGACCTAGGCCCCATCCCCTTTAGATTTAGCCCACTATGGGTAAAGGAGCCAGACTTTACGCAAACTGTCAAGGATTGCTGGAATAAGCCTGTCAATGGCTCGCCTTTCTATAGATGGGAGGAGAAACTTAGAAGGGTAAAAGGAGTTCTAAAAAGTTGGGCCAAAACTCTGCCCAACCCGACCACAAAAAGGAAATCCATTAAAGCCTCCCTTGTCTCCCATCAAGCTTGTATGGAGAATGCTTCCCTCACAAAGGAGTTAATAGATCAAGAAGCTCAGCTGCAACAGTGCTATCACAAGGCCTGCCTAGCTGAAGAAGAGTATTGGAGATTAAAATCTCTCAATCTCTGGATCAAAGCAGGGGATAGGAACACTGCTTTTTTCCATAAACAAGCCCAGGTAAGGAAATGTTTCAACACCATTTCAGAGATTAAAGTGGATAGAGATACTCACAACGAATTTGATCACATAAAGAAAGCAGCCTTCTCACACTTTCAAGACTCGTATAGAGAGGACAAAGACCCAAACCAATATCCAGATCTGCTAGACATTATACCCACTGTTCTCTCTCAGCGTATGAAGGAGAAGCTGGAGGCCAAAGTCACTAAAGATGAAGTCAAAAAGGCTCTGTTTGATATGGATCCTGATAAGGCCCCCGGGCCGGATGGATTCTCTGCCAGATTTCTCCAAGCCTATTGGCAGATTGTTGAAAAGGACCTTCTCAAAATGGTACAGAAGTCTCAAAACACTCAGAGAATATGCGACAGCACAAACTCTGTTTTTTTATCCTTCTTACCCAAGGAAAAAAGTGCCAACAACTTCAGCAGATTCTGTCTGATTTCCCTGTGTAACATTGGATATAAAATAATCACTAAAGTAATTGCAAACAGGCTGAAGTTCATTCTCCCTAAAATAATTCCTGAAAATCAAGGAGGTTTCATTCAAGGTAGGCAGATTGTGGACAATTGCATTCTTGTACAAGAGGCAATTCACTCAAGTCTTCGCCGAAAAGAGAAAGGTATGGTGGTTAAACTGGATTTAGCAAACACTTTTGATCGAGTAAATCACAGTTTTCTTTTAAATGTTATGAGAAAATTTGGTTTTGGAGAAAATTTCATCAAATGGATTCGGGCATGTATCTCGAAGCCATGGATTGCTCCGCTGGTAAATGTAAGATCCACTGATTTTTTCAAGGCTTCGAGAGGACTTAGGCAGGGGTGTTCTCTTTCCCCTCTGCTCTTTGTCATCCAATCTTCTGTCCTCAGTTTCCTGTTAGACAAAAAAATGCAAGATCAAGACATAAACGGACTGTGTATTGCCAGAGGGGTCAAAAACATTAATGATGCCTTGTTTGCGGATGACACTCTGCTTTTGGGTGCTTCCTCTCTGTCCTCTACCTACAAATTCAAAGCGGTTTTGGATGAATTCAGTGAGGCCTAAGGTAGCGTCATCAACAAGAGCAAATGCCACATCTACAGCTGGAATATTACGCTTAGATTGCTTCTTGACATCTCTAGATGTTTGGGGTTTGCAGCCTCTTCTTCTTGGTCCTCCTTTAAATACTTGGGCCTCCCTGTAACTTACAAGAGACCAGCAAGCAAAGACTGGCTCCCTCAGTTGGAAAAATTCAAGTCCAAGATTCAAGCATGGGGTTACTCCTGGCTTAACTCCGCTGGTAAATCTGTCTTAATCAAATCTGTGCTTACCAGCCTCCCTTTATTCCAATTCGTCGAACTTCTCGCTCCGGTGACCACCTTTAAAAAAATGGAAGAGTACATTCAGAGGTTCTTCTAGAAGGGAGGAAAACAGAACGAAAACAAGATCCCCCTTTTCAGTTGGGAAACCATCTCCAAGTCGGTGTGCGAGGGTGGTCTAAACTTCAAAAACCTCTGTCAGCAGAATGTGGCAATGGCGGCAAAGATTATTTGGAAGATCATTGCGCCCAAGCCGGGCTAGGCCCAATTGGCTCTCTGGAAAAAATATTTCAGAGGACCTCGATCCAGATGTCTAGAACATGTGACTCAAATGCCCAACTCGTCATTTCTCAAGCTGTATGCCAGAGCTTCCCCTCTAATCACTACGCACTCCTACTGGATCCCAGGTAACGGAAAAAAAATCAACATATGGACAGACAAAATCATGAATAAGGCCCCAATAGAAGACAAAGCCTCCATTAGATCGCTGCGTTGCTGGATGGACAGAAAGGGACTACGATCGCTGTGGGATATTTCTTGTTGGAACAACTCTGATTGGGCAGGATGGAATCCCATTGAAGTGTCGGATCATTTGACCACCGAATGGACCACGCTGCTCGAGCTTCTACACGGTCTGGCACCCATGCACATGAGGAAAAAAGACTGGAAAGGATGGGGGGCGAATGCCAGAGGTTATGCCGTCTCTCTGGGATACGCTAAGCTGAATGAGAGGCC